>VYZW01026394.1:3109-17060 GCA_013401315.1 Balaeniceps rex
TGTATGTTAGCCTGTGGCTTTTGTGTACTGTCTTAACTCAGTGGCATTTCTCCTTAACTTTTTTAAGCTAGTCTTTATACACTAGAGTTCATGAAGCAGGGGATGGACAGATGGATGGACGTTACTTTCACAGTATTCTGCTAAAACACCAATGATGCATTGGGTTTACGAAATCCACATTATCACTTTGTATAATTTGATTGCTACAGATGGTTCATTATGAACATCATCTCCAAGAAGACATGAGCAATCTCCTAATAAAGCCAGAACCTCACATAATGTAATCTAGAATATTGGTGATAAATTACTGATAGTCAGTAAACTCTTTGCCTGAATACGGCAGGCTGCAGCTGAGCATTACTGTATAAATTTTGCCACATTAGGGAATGTTTTCTTGAGTTTAGTAGGAATGTTGTTTATGCTGGGTGACTGAAAGTATATTGCAAAGTCAAGCTTTTGCATATGGTATTTTTATTGAGAAAAATATTTTTTACTCTTAGGTGTGAAGCTTGGAGACAGGTGGAACAATGTTCTCAAGCTTACAAAGAAGCACACCAAAGATCACATTCTTCTGTTCAATGATGTACACGTCTTGATGTCCTCACTTGGAGCCAAAGACCACAAAACTACTGATGAGCTTTTAACAACTCTTCAGGAACTTGCCAAGTAAGCAAGTGAATTAAAGTATCGTATTCAATAAATATTTTGTCCTCTAACTTCAGGGTGATAATGTCTCTGGCTTGCTGAAGCACTACAACACGCTCTTTGCTGCTTTAGCATGTCACTGGGACGTGTCTGGTTTAAGTAGGCCAATCTCCAGTTAGGAGATCCCTGTAATTATTTATTTTTTGAGTTAATGTCTAGAGGGGTTTCTAATCTTGGTAAGCAGAAATCTCTTATGTTTGAGGTCATGGACACTAACTGAACAGTTGCCGTATATTTCCTTTCAATGGGTTCACACTAGGCTATGTTACATACAATGAAGAAAGTATTTCACCTGTATATTAATAAGGGCATTCTACAATATATGTCAGTTATCTATGGTGGTTCTTTTTTGCTCTGGTTTAAAAGGTTCTTTAATAATAGAGCATTAGTTCGTAGTGATATTCTAATAGCTACTGTTTGATGTGTTGTGAAGTACCTCTGCAGGAAATTGAATTTCAAGTACTGCTAAAGTAATAATAGAGAATATTTGGCTTTCAAATTAAATTATTTGAAAAATTTGAGTATTTAAGTATTTCATCTAAACAATATTTTTTTCATGTTCCCTTATGTATTAAATAACTATAAATTGCCTCAATTTTTTTTTTAAGGGGTTGATATATAGATGCTTTAAATACAATTTCTTTCCCCCTGCTACACCCCGTTTTTCCTCTGTTACAGCATCTATTGCTTCCCTTGCCTTAAAAAAGAAGGAAGGAGAACCTGAAATTGTCACTATTTGTTCCTAATACCCATCAATCAAAAATAATAAAAAATAAATGTAATTCTTAAGAATACTTATGAAAACAAATAACTGTCAAATCAAGCCTAAGCGCGTCTGATTTGACTAAAGTAGGAAATGGCGAAGATCTTTTATGTAAGTGTATAAATATATGGAAGTATATATAAACTATATAAAACTGCACATGCACACCACTTCAGGGAAGCTTTAATGAACATCTGCTACTTATCCTTTCATCCAGTGCTTCCTTTTGCCTGTGTGTTCAGCCTTTTGTAGTAATACAGCTGTACATCTTCAGCTGTAGTTTGAAGTATTATAAAGCTTAATTTTATTATTTGAGAAAACAGACTGTGAGATGAAGGGATTATAGTAATGATTGGATTAATGGATTAATTTATGTGTATCACAAATATGTAATAGCTAAACAATACCCAAGATGCGTTTTGTATGTATTAAAAAAGCAGTCATAAAACTTTGGCACAAACAACAGTCATTCTTGGCTTTTCATTAATATTTTTCCCTAGCCTTTGCAATTTAAAGTTGACAAGAATTTTTTTGGTAAAATTTCCATGGTGCTCTCTGGTGGTTGGTATCACACGCTTATTTTCATGGATGGAAATGTTAGTTAATGCAGGGCGTATATTGTTCATGAATCAATACTTCAGATCAGTTGCAAGAGAAAGAAAAAAAAAAAAAATCAGTCTTCCATCTCTGCATTTTCTCAGAGAGCTGGAACAAATGTTTAAATGAAGAATTGTTTCATCATTAACTATCTCAAACTACTTAAAATGCACATCTGTTGTGCACTTCTGACTTTCCAGGATGCCATATTTTGTTTAAGGCATGATAAACACATAGCGCAACACTGCATACTGAAAAATCAACATTGACCTAGTGGAAGAAATAGGAAATTTGTAATATTGACTCAGGAAGGAGAGCACAGAGTATGCTCTGTGTTTGATAAATTTAAGGTACTGATGTGGGAGTGTGACTCTCAACTCTTGTTGCAAGCACTCAAAACAGAAGCCAGTGACTAAAGTTCCTCAGTGTTAAAGATTTAATTGGAAAATTTACAGAAAAATCTGTTCTAAACAATGGATGGAATTTATAGCATTGAACTGTGCACTGTATTGTCAGGAATAATTTCTATTGCTTGGGATAGAATGCCCTCCTCTCCTCGTATTGCCAACCAACCTTTTGGCACTGAAATGGCACTACCTCCAAGGCCTGATGACTGTCAGCTTCTTCTGTAGCAGTGGAAAAACACAATTCCACATTGTTGTGTGCAGGTATTGCCTGCAGGCCGAAGAGCTACAGTTTGGTTACTTGTATCTTTTTTTTTTTTAATATTAGCAAGGGTGCCTGCTAGAATGTGTATGTTCTTCTGCAGGCATATTGTCATGCTATAAGCATCTTCCACTCTTAGATGGGTTAGGATACAAGCACTAAAAAAGAAAAAAAAAAAAAAAAGTAGCTTAAGAGCTAGCTAAAACCTGTTGCTGTTTGTGGGCCTAAAAGCAGTCTGTCATGGTTAGAATAAAAGAGCAGACTTTGAGAGCTGTCACTGGGAATACAGTTTGTATTACAAAGACAGCAAGGCACTGTGCTGTGTGGCGAGCTGTTTTGCAAGATTATAATTTGGAGCTGTCTGCAAGGGACTGATTACCACTCTTGGCAGAGATGAAGGACAGTTAAAGAATACCAGTAGGATGTTCTGGTGAGATCGTCAGAAGAGAAGCTGTGCCATTTTCTCACTTTTCTAGCCAAAACTGTTTATTGCAAAGGCAGGTGGGGTTGGGCTTCTGCCTTTTGTGGATATATTCAGAAGAATGAAAACCGATTGATTGATGAGTAACAAAAAGGTGAAAGTAACATAACCACACCAAAAGATATTATCTAAATAAAGTACCTGAAACATCAGGCTTTGTACAGTAGAAAAAAATTCTGTCTGCAGGCAGTGACAGACTGGCACTGAAATATGCATATTTGTAATTTGACTTATGGGAGTTAACCACTTTCTCGTTCTACAGAGCACCTTGTGAAGACCATGAGCTTTCCCTGGCTCCTAGTTTGGGGTTGCCACTGTGCCAGGCTTTTGTAGAGTTTGAAAATGGAAATTGTGACAAAGCTGTAGACCTGCTGTACCCAATCCGTTATCAACTAATCCAACTAGGAGGCAGTAATGCTCAGGTAAAGGAGATCAATAAAAGACTTTTTGATGCGACTTAATCCTCTTTCAGTAGCCTGCATTAGGCACTTACATTATTAACAACACTTCATTCTTAGAAAGTGAAAAGCTAAACTGTGCTTGTGACTGAATCCTGTTTGCAAACACTTACTAGCAGTGTTAGCTATTTAATTTTTCCTGTCGATACGTTTCCTTCCTCAGTGGTTTTAATAATTTGGTAAACAAGACATTGTAACCAGCAATACTTTATAAGTTACTTATTACTTTGTATTTTTGCTGACTTTTTTTTTTTCAGAGAGATGTTTTCAGCCAGTTTTTGATTCATGCTGCTTTAAATTCTAAATCACAAGCCAAACAAAACCTTGCAAGGTGAGTGTTTTTCCTGATAAATATTTGTGGAAGTAGTACTGTTACTGAAAGTAAGAAGTAGCGAGTATACTCAAACCAATAAATTAAGGCTAAAATTATATGCAAGCATTTCTGTTAAATGTAGCAACATTTAACTAGGATAAAAAGTACAATAGCTTCCAATTGCAAAAGTACACTCTTGCAGTCTGGATGAATGATCTGAATTTGTTCAAGGGCAGTTGATTTTCCAATGGTTCCGTCTTAAAATGTGGCCTCCTGCCTGTTGACCAGTGTACTTAATGGACTGCTAAACTTCTGTGAACTGCTGAAAATCAAATCTGTCCTATTGATGGCATCTGCTTTATTGGGAAATAAGATTTGCAGAGTCTGATATGTGAGCTTGCCTTAGTACAAATCACAAAAGCCTTGTTTGGTAAAAAATCGTAGATGTTGCTTATTCACCCATATTGAGATCTGTTGAAATGTATTGGCTGGGTCTGCCTGTGCACTTAAAAGAGTGGATCCTCGGGACAATATGACGCCTTGCCTGTTCCCTTCCTGAGGTCTCTTTTGAAACATAAAAATTAGATACACTATCAAAATGATTCTTCTGTGCACTCTGATCTCTGGGTGCTCATTTTCAGTCTCTGTCAATGCTGAAAACAACACTGTTCTGCCTGAACTTACTGCCAAAGCCAAATGTTTCCAATAAGGGAAATGTGCACCTCAAGAGCAGGTCTTTACGTACTGTTTTCCTCCTCTTAACAAGGAAACTGCTGGTGATCTTACAGGAAAACTGATGTTGTACTCATGACCTTCCTGTTTCTCTCCTACCTCTTCTCCTTTCTCAGGTGCCTCCTGAGAGAACGTGATGTGATGAGACCAAATTCACCAATGACGGAGCGACTTATTAGGAAGGCAGCAGCCATTCATTCATTGGCATAAGTCTTTCTTCTGCGCTTTAGCTGAAATAGCAATAAGCTTATGAATAAAAGTCTGGGTGCAGGGAGTGGAGGGGGGTGCTATGCTGTAAACCATGCTAGAGATTCACGGTAGGTAAGAGTACCCTATGAGTCAGACATCTGACGGCAATTTCCTTAAAAAAAATATATACAGCTATTGCGTTTTGGGAGGTTGTATCTTAGATGATTTCACAAGGAAAGAAGACGATAACCTGCTGATAAGGCACAGCTTTCTGAAGCATCCCGGGACATTGCTTTTCTGGTATATGTTCTTGGAAGTTCCCTCTGACCCTGATTATATACAGTACAGTAACAGTGCCTGGATTTCAGTCATTCACTGGCCCAATTTGTTACTTCATTAATATGTTAAATAATCAGTAAACTGCTCAGGTAATTCAAATGGACCTTTTAAACACAGCTAATAAGAAAGTATGGGGCCAGAGCCAATACAGGCATAAACTGAATTCCATATCAAGTTTCTAGTCCATTCAGGCATGAGCCACAGACTCTGGCATTACAGATCTGTTTGCATTCAGGATCTCTTTCCAGGTGCGTTTTTTAAACTCCCTCTCATAAAATGTTAAAGGTTTTTCCTTTCAATATAGCACCTCAGAGCTTTCTGATTACTATGTGAAAGAAACCAGACAAGAGGGATAGTAGCTGACTGCAACTATTCTAACACGTGTACTCCCTTGGCACTTTTAAATCTTTCAGAAAAAAAGGAAAAGCCTGGATTTCAGCTAAAACAGTACCATCTCTGAATGGTAGTTTGGACTGGCATCTTCGTGCTTACCTGAGCTTATGGAAAGTCAGGCCTTACTGCCATCTCAATAGCACGAGCCCCTACGTGTTAGCAAAGTAGAGTTTAAAACCAGTGTTAAAGCATGCACTTTATAGAGGTATCTTAGAGCAGGTGAAGACTGGAAGTGAGCTTCCGCCATGGAAAGAGAGCCAAGGGGAACTGACACAAAGCTTTGTCCCGGCACAAGTTATGTGACAAGCTTTGGTGCTGCACATGAGGCACGACATGAGCCATGTACCTCTGTGAAGTTCTGGTGCCTCTGGATTCCTGCAGAGTAGCAGAGCTAGCAGATTGTCTTGCACCAGTAATCCAGAAATCCCTAATGAAGGGAAAGATGGTACTTCAAACTGAAATGGAACTAATGCTTCCTCTTCTTCCCAAATAGAAATGTCACTCTTCAACTGCCCAAGCTCTGGCTTTGGTATCGCATCTGCAAGCTCTCCTGGACACGCACATGCCTGCCCCTCTTCCCTGCCCAGCTCAGGCTCTTCCCCATGTCCCGCAGCAGCCCCATCCCACATATAGTTTCCTTTTGGCCTAAAAAAGCACTTTCATAGCTGGCCCTGCACTGCCCCTGGAGTTCCTGCATAGAGGAATAAGACGGGGAAGTGCCTTGCTGCCACCCTTCTTCCCCCAGCCCTCACCTGAGGAAAAAATAGTTTATTTTTAAATCAATGATAATTTCTGAAACCAGATAAAGGATATTGCATCCTTGCCCGCAGCCTTTTGAATCCTTCAGACAGTCGTAGTTCCCTGTTCTTCAGCTTCATCACTGCTTCATCTGTCCAGCCATGACTGTGATTGGCTCACTCTGTGCTAAAGTTATACTAGATTTTTACTATTATTTTTAATCAGTGCATTTCAAGCAATGACTTTAGACAGATAACTTCTTACTCAAGGAATATAACAAATCTTATTAGGGAACAAAAGTCTGAGAAATCTGCTGGCTGGCTATGAAGTATGTAGTTTATGTGATCCATTGCTACACAAATGTAAGAATATTTGTAGTACTTTTGATATAATGTGATTGAGAATTTTGTCTGTCTGCTTTATATCAGTAAATTCAAAGATGTGCTCAGTTGAGCAGTGACTATATGGGTCTGTGGCACTTCTTTTTCTGGATTAAGAGGGGCAGAGGTAATAGTCCTTTGTACCATGCATCAGAATTTGAGACTGGGCAGTAACTGCCCTGCCAGCATTACATTGGGAAACATCTACTTTTAACTTTGATGGTATTTTTCATGATCCCCAGAGTGGCTGCAAGGGCAATACCCCTGCTTTACAAGCCTTTTCTGAACTGCTTTCTCAGTCATCTGTGCTGAGGCCATGTACACCATCAGCTCAGTTACCCCTACAGCTTCTTCAGCATTAGCTGTTTCTTGTAGCTCAGTGCAATAAAACAGGGAGCTGGTGACCTTCTGTTGGCTTCACTACTGTCAGACCTGGTACTGCAGTTATTTGTAACAATTCTGGTACCATCAAGCAAGCTGAACCAAAAGGTTCTTTAGTAAACCTTTGCTACAGTGGGTCTAGCTTTTAGGACCCATTAAAAGAATTGTTAAAGACCTGCCTGGTTGAGACTGTTAGTGCTGTTAAGCTGTACGAAGACCTAGCATGATGATTTGTGGTAGGTAAAGGAGACTGCTGTGAAAGCACAGCTGTCACCCATCATCTAAGGCTTGCCTAGGCTCCTGCCACTGGACCCCAAAGCCCTCCAGTACCAGAGCTTCTTGGGGTTGTTGGTGAAGGAAGCGTATCACAGCATCAGTGGTGTCATGACCAGCTGTTGTAGCAGGTACATTGGTTTTGAATAATTTTTTTTTGTTTGCAAATCAAGACCAGATTTATTAACCCAAGGTGAAGCATGTTTTTTTTAAAAAGTTTTCAACCCACGTTTTCCTGATAAAGGCATACATGTAGATTTTTTTCGAATACAAAATAAAGGCCTCGGTCAGCTGCAGGAACCTCTGCAAGTGATAGCTTCTTTAACTCTTTTGTACGTGTAGCTACTGACCAAGACCTTTCGAGCAGATATTGTGCCTACCTGCGTACAGCCACCATGCAGTCTCACAGGTCACGACAACACTTGGCATCGGTGAACGGGCTTGTTCCAAGGCCTCAAGTCTTTTTCCTGAAGAACGGCATTGCGCTTGTCTTGCAGACTCCCACCTGCAGCTGCCCTGCCTCAGAGATGCAAGAAGCCAAAGAGCGGCTGTGCCAGAGGGCTGTGCGTTCACAGCTTCCACTTCTTCAGAGCTGTCACCAACATAGCACCTTTTTTTGCAGAGGCTTGAACATGCCAGGAAGCAAACCAAAGCCCCAGAGCCTTGCAGGGGCTGGGAAACTGCTCACACCGCTCTGTTTCACAGATACCTCGCAGCACTCTCCATCTTAATACCTGAAGGCTTTCAGGCGGGGTGGAAGGAGGAGGAGACACAACTAACAGAGCTGCTGACCAGCTGACTGCTGGGATTGCAGCTGGCTTCGTTGTAAGCAAACTAGCTGGTTGGCACCCCAGCTCACAGGGGTAGACCGGAAAAAATTACATTCAGAGGTAAAAATGCAACAAACTTGCTAAGATTTTTTTTTTTTTTTTTAAGTAAAAAATTTACAGTGGTGCTGCTCATAACGCATTCTGTGGTGCTGTTCTCTAAACTCTTCCTGTGTCTTGAAACGCGAGAAGTAGTTATTCCCTTCTCAGTTTAAAGATGGGAACAAAAAGAAGGTGTCCAGAGGTCAAGAGCAGCAGTAGTTGTGCTCATGAAGAGCCCCTGTAATGCTGTGCCTAAAAGAAGGTGAAGTTACTGGATTAACCACAGAATGTGCCCTTAGCAAATGCATTTTTAGCCTTTTCTGAACAAGGTTGTTCTGCACCTCTTGAATTCCCTGAAAGCCATTAATCAGGCTATAATATATGGCTAGTCAATGAGGCAGATACAGCAGGGTGGTCAATAACCTGCCTTTAGCCAATCCAGAAATCCAAGAAAAGCATCAGCAGTGACAAATCGAAGGGCTATTATCACACGTAGGCTATTTCAGACAAAAACATGGCCCACAAGTGGCAGTCTCAATAGGCAGTGCTAGGATTGCCAGAAAAAAGCAAATATGGCTTCTGCTCCGTCACTAGGAATGAAAAAAATTACTTCCAAAATTCTGTTGGTTGTCATGAAAACACACTCTTACCTTGAAGCCGGCTTGTTGCAGCAACAACTGGAGCCATAATTCGGCCCAGTGGCTACACAGCTGCCACACACGGCATTACTCCTTTCCTCTCACACACGATGCCTTTTGCCAAGCTCAACGGGCAAAGGATGACTGCCAGCCTGTGGCAAGCATGGCGTTTCTCTCGCAAGGTGTTTTTCTTGCCGTCAGTTAGCAAGTGGCTGAGGTGCCAGTAGGTAGGAGAACCATTTTTTTCTTCACACTCCATCCTCCTGCATTCCAGGTATGGTTTTTCTAGCTTTCTTCCCTCTTCAGCTCAGTTACCCAGACTGAAGTTCTTGCCTGCCTTCCCTCCCCAGAGCAGTCCAACGCTGCCACCAGTTAAGTAGCCAATACCCTGTGCATGAGAGAGTTGTACCCCCAGCTGGCAGCATTTCTTGCCAGACCGATGGAAGTGCCATTCTGACCATGTGAAGCACAGCACTGGAGTTCCCGCTCCTTCCCCTGTCCCTCCTCTAGATTTTGTGATTTGGACTGGTTTTAAGTTGTCGGCATGGCACTGCCATTCTCCATGTACTTGCCTGTCTTCTGGCTTACAGGGGTGGGGGAAAGTGCAGCACTGTGTCTTAGAGGTGCTTAGTTCAGATTCTTTAAAAGTTACTCATCTAGTTATTCAAAAAAGTATCCTTGACTTATCCTTAGACTAAGTCAATACCTGACTACTTCTACATATCAAACCCAGTAGTTCTGCTACTACTTCACCTTATTCTTTCCCCTTTTTTTAGGACTTTAACAGCTGCTCAGAGCAGCTGTTTAATTACATGGAATCCAACCAAACTACCACAGCACTTAATATTAAGTGTATGTTAGTTAGGAAGTTCATTTACAAAAATATTCTCCATGAATCAGACTGTATTCTACCCTTCATACTTAGCTAAGCATCTGCAGTAAAATGCAAAACTACATCCATGCAGTTTCCCCGGTTTAGAAACACAGATGAAAGGAAGACACTGCGCACATGTGTTAAGTGGCTAGTTCACTAGGTCTGTTTAGTTGTGCCGAAAGTTTACGTATGGAGACAAACTGCACACTAACAAGCAAAAAGTGAGTGAAAACATTTTATTCTCAAACATGGCAAAACCCAATGATTCAGGAACTCTACAGGCAAACAAAAGTGAGAGAGATCTTAAAAAGCAGTAAAATCTTCCCCTTTTAATGCATTATTGACACATGTTTTCATTTCGTTCTAAGGCAGTAATTTTAATAAGATTTCCCAGTTTTATATATTTCCCCCTCCTCTTGGTAACTTGCAAACTTTGAGTAGTACATGTGGTTGACAGATTTGTATCAAAGATGCAAATAACTGGGAAGCTATTTGTGTTACTGTAAAGCTTATCTGAAAGCAAAAATTACTGCTCCTCTGTCCTCGGCAACAGTTTCCCTCTTAACAGCTAGACTGCCTGAATAAGACCTCTTTGTACAGAGGGTCTTCAGTTCGATTGACTTACAAACTCCTTGTTAAAATTCAGTAGAAACTACATACAAATTTCTATATTTTCTTTTTGGGATGATAAAAAGCATGTAGCTTAATAAAAAAGGGCTTAACCACCATTAGTAGGGTTGTATATCACCGACAGAAACAAAGCAAGTTTATCAAAAGCAGACCCAGGGAAGCAGTATCCAGGATCACCCACAGCTACCTGAAAACACGAAGATGAACTGCACTTGTCAGCAAGTTCTCAGAGAGCTGCCCAATGCAATGTGGGCAACAGAACACATACACAAAGTGTCTTAGGACAGCAGTTCTACCACTGGCCTCGAATGAACGTAACTGGTCTCTTCCAGTCATGTCATATTTCTGGAAAAACGAAAATTAATGTAGACGAATAGGACAGAAAATATCAATGCTTCTTAAGATGTTTCTCCTGTCCTATAGCATTTGCTAAGCAAATGTTGACATTGAGGAAATACGTGGCCACATTCGCTTGAAAGCCTGGCTCGTTGTGACACAGCTTTTATATACTCATGGCCATTAGTTGCAGCCAAACCACCAAATTTTAGTACCTGCTCTTTAGTACCTAGGTTGTGAGTTTCACTTGAAGTCTATTTTTGTATAGGTCACACAGCAAGTTACTGTGGATCTGTAAAAAGAACTTGATCCAACGATTTTCTGATCCAAACAGTAGCTGCCATTGTACAGATGGAACTTCTCCACTTGAGAGCTTATGGCACGGATTTAAAATAAGCTTTTTATTTTTTTGTTTTACCATTTTAAACTTGACTAGTATCAGCACTTTGAAAACTAAGTCAAGTCATCCTTACGTACACTGACTTGTTCAGAATTGTGATAAGACGAGAGGATCAAGAACAGCCGTATTCTGCACTGAAAAGAATCTCTGACTACTAAAAACTCAAGAGTTTGCTTAAAAACTACTGTACTGTTAATTTTTCTCTTAACTGAACTGTTTGCAGAGAGAAATCCTCTTTACTCTATTTCTAAGAAAATGCATTTACAATTATTTCCCCACAGAAGTCGTAACATTCGATTTCCCATGCCATGATTCTAATTTTTCTGCTATGGTTATCCAAAGGTCTATGCTTCATTTAAGAGAGGAAGAGGAGAAGACAAGGCAATTAGTCTCAACAAATGTAACATCTGTTTTGCCACCCCTCCTCAATACAGAAATTCTTTGGATTAATATTCCAAAGGATTGTATTAAAAAGAAAGAAGTCACCAAGTATGAGAACACCTGCAATATGGAAAATAAGATGAGGGATACAAACAGCTCTGATCCCTCTAAGATACAATACATTTTTTTTCTTCCTCTGTATACTCTATTATATACTCTGGGTAAATCTGGTATTTTTCAAAGACAACAAAAATGGAGGGATTTAACACATTGTCCACACAGCTGTCATAAAACCGAAGCCCGTCAACAGACTTTGTCGGGGGGCGAACATAGGCTGGATTGCCTTGAACATAATCTCCAACCAATACACGAGCCACGAACATGACGTTTGATTTCACCGCAGGCTGACAGTATGCATGGGAATAGGAAGCATCTCTAGCAAAGTAACTTCCTAGAAAATTATATGAAAACATGGTTATAAGGAGTATGTATACAGTGACAGCCAAAACTGAGCATTCCCTTGTTTTTCAGGAGGTATTTGACCCAACTTTCAGGTCTCCTCTTACTCGGTTTACATAATACCGTAGAAATTTTTGTGAGAGAAAGGATTTCACCACATAATTTCCATTCAGAATTTGTTATTTTAGGAATAATTTTTAAAAAACCAAAACCTATAAAAACACTACAGGTATGTCTGTTATGATGAGAGGGATAGACAAGAAAACATGAGGGCCTTCCACAATCACACTGAGGGAATGCACACCTTTCTTGCTCCCTGCCATGAAGACTCGCGGCCATTTTTCTGGCGAGTTCAAATTACGACCTTGAGCCTTCAGAGGATCCCACCTACAGCAACAGAGGCTTTTTCAAATCCCTACATTAATTCTCTTATCACCTTGTGAATAGACTTACCCCCGCACAAAGCAAATTCTCGTCCTCTCCAGATCATACCAATTCCTCCCTCTTTATTTCACCCTCTGTAGTTAAAGACTTCAAAACTTTGATGCTCTAGTATCAGGGGAGTCTAAGCAGACGTCTAACACACAGAGTCACTTCTACATACCCTTTCCATAGTTAGTTCCATTGCTTCCACAAATTCTCCAGTCAAAGTTGTGAACGCAGATGGCTTCCACAAAGGAGATCTTGGTTCCGTGGAACAGGAGCCTTTCATTTACTTCCTTCCCTCCATTTTCCCTCTTCATCTGCTCCTTTTGCCTAACAGAAAAATGCAGGGGAGAAGAGTGTTAGCCATGGAAGAAAAGGGAGAAAGGTGTTTAAAGAAGGAAAAAAAAGTACATAAGGTACATGTAAATATCAGCTGGATGAGATTTCCAGTCTGCTTTCTCCTCTCTCAGTTTGGAAGATGAAACAGACTAGCAGTATGACGACCAATTACAAAATGAGCAATATACTGATACCACTGCCCAGCAATTCTAGATAATCCTGGCTGTCTTCAGTGAATTTAAGTAAGCATTGACACTATTACAGTTCCCACTGTACCAACCTTTTGGTGCCTCTGTAGGGTCTTACTAGTTCTGCTTTAATGCCTCTATAGTCGCTTCCCACCCCCAAACTCTGTGGAGTGGAGGTTGTACTAACCACAGAGCCTCCATACTCCAGCAGTGGGTAAAAGCTAGAGGCAGCTTGTTCTGCATTCCCCTAGCGAACTCAAACTGCCAGATGCCCTGAGCTCCTGCCCCTCAGCGAGATCAGTGTAGCTGAGGAGACAGACAGACAGACAGAAACCGAGCCTTCATTCACCACTGAAGACCTTACTGATTTAGGCCAGAGTCAGACTGAGCTACGACCGGTATCAAAGGAGGAATCGCAATGGAAGGCTCAACTA
The DNA here is from genome assembly GCA_013401315.1 of Balaeniceps rex. Lineage (NCBI taxonomy): Eukaryota > Metazoa > Chordata > Aves > Pelecaniformes > Balaenicipitidae > Balaeniceps > Balaeniceps rex. Next base: position 16,492 of record VYZW01026394.1, read on the forward strand.
GTATCTCCCATCACTATTTCACAGTGTCCAGATGTCCCACAGGTTTTCAGAAGCTGTGGAAGCGGACAAGACAGTAATAGTCTTCAGGAAGCGATCAGTTATGAAGTAAACAGAGCCGGGGAGAGGGGAGAATCCTTCCAAACTTGTAAACTGCGGAAATGAAAAGTTCAGAGCAATGAACTGAAATTTGTTCATTGAGAATTTGGCAGTATTAAACTCTGCCTGTTTAGCTTAATTATCTCATTGGAGGAGGATAACAAGAAAAAGTATGCACTATTACATGATTTGAAGTGCCTCAAGTTTTGCTAGATGACAAGCTTTTATGAAATTATTAGCTGGTGACCTCCTGGGTTCAGTCACTTTGCAGGTGAAAGTACTTATTTGAGCAGTATTTTTCTTCTCCATTACCATTCCATACAGTCCTTGAATACTTTCCTTAAGTATCTGTGCTTTTGTTTTAAACTAGACAACTGTTCTATGCAACAGCTTAATCTGCTACCAAATTAACCTGAACATGGTTGTTTATTGTCACTAGCACCAGCTCAAATCTGTTGGTATCTAGCTTGGCC
>VYZW01026399.1:5469-21159 GCA_013401315.1 Balaeniceps rex
ATATTATTAAAGATACTGTCATAGGCTTCAGTCCTGAACCAGCAGTCTGACTAATACATATTTGCCTTCCTTTGGCACATAAACAAAGTCATTATTCCGGACAAAACAAAAAAAAAAAGGGGGGAGAAAGAATTGTAGCTATTTAGTAATAATTTAAGGGTTTCATTTATTTCCTTGCAATGCAATAATGTACATGCATCTGTGTAATTGTTTTTCCTATGCATTCTAGTTGAAATGCATCCTACTTCTTAGACTCATGACAATGAAACATTTATACCCTATATTCTGGGATTAATTTATATTGATTGTTTCATATTATATTATTACNTTCATATTATATTATTAATATTAACACGCCACTCCTCCCCTTTAATTGTCCTTTTCTGTTCATAATAATAGCTACTGTGAAAGAATCCAATTTGCTGGAAACTCTGCACCAAATTTTTTTCCTATCCCAGTCCAAGGATGTTGGGCCAACTCTTCAGGTGTTATAGCATTAGCTGATTTATACCAGCTGACAGTCTGGTATATAAAAAAAAACAAACTGGTTTTCACTTCAGCTCTCGGGCTTTTGGGATAATTCCTCAACTTGATCACTTCCATTTGTGAAGTTGTGATATTCTTTCTTCTTCCCCTTTTTTGCTGAAGACAGGTGTGTATATAACCTATCCAGGAAGTTTAATTCTCTAGAAATCTCTGATCCAATGCAGAGTGAAAGCATCCTCTTTATTGGCATCATGCCCTATTTGAGCTTACTGCTTTGTTTTTAGAAATGTTTGCTGATCACTGTTGAATGCAATTCTGACTGGAATCAAATTAATTGGATTGGGACTGAATTGCTGGGATCAAATTTTTTTTACAGCTCAGCTTTATTTTCTACAAAATGTGAAAAAGAGAAGACCCTCTGGTGAAGTTCTACTGGAACAGCAGGGTTAAACTAAACCAAATTGGGCACAAACTCTAACTGCTGAGCTTTGGAGTCCAGAGATACTCTTAGATAAAATATCTCTAATCAACTTAATACCACATCAGTTGAGGAAAGATCTTGTGTCATGTTCTGAGGGTGAGAGATCAGAGTATTCTGAATTTGTATATAGATAATACAGTGCCTCGGATATTGGTTTCATTTCTGTCTGATCCAGGAAATGGAATTCACTTCTTAGGCATACAAAGCACCAGATAATACCATCATAGTACTTTGCTTCTAGGTAGTATATATCCTCAAATGATCTGAAAATGTATTACATATAGTGAACTGCACAGCAGTTCTGTAAAGCATAAAGATATGAGTTGATTATCAGACAGGAATAGTACTCCAGACGTTATAAATATTTCTTTACCTGGTGCATTAAGTTCTGGTCACTGTATCACAAAGAGTGTTAACTGTTTGAAACAGATGAAACAAGTGGTGTGGACATATAGCCCTCTATCAACAGAGCATATTTCAAAGACTGGGGCCTTCTAATTTAGAGGGGAAAAAAAAGGACACAGACAATAAGTAATGGTATAAAAGAATGAAGCTGACTGCCATTTACCGCTATTAAATGGTGGGAGACAAGGATAGTTCAATGAAACCGAAGGGCTGAACATTATATGAATAATTCTTACAACATGCATAGCTAATGTCTGAAACACGCTAGCACAAGTCAGTAAAGGAAAACTGAGCATGATTTAACAATTATTTTATTTCTGTACATCTAATGAGAATATTCAGGTTTACTTTTGGGTAGAAAGAAGTAGAGGAATTTTCTCTTATGCTTCAAGTAAGACTTTAACCATTTTCTGATATTGTTAGGAAGGAATTTGGCTACAGATATATTATTCCATAACTGCCCGCTACAGGAACTCTCAATGATGTATTTGTTACAGCTCATTACTGGTTACAGGATGAAGTGAACCTTTGATCTGATTTGGTGTGGTTACTGTTTTACAAATGGTTGGAGTGAGGTGAGACTGATATACCTACGATGACAGAGAAAATCAGTTACACAACTGGGAGCAGATCCCAGGAGACTGTCTCTCAGGTCCAATAGCTAAGAAGTTGACACTAGTCACTCCTCAATTCTGTAAATAAAGAAGCAAAAACCTGTTTAATAGAGGAAAAAAAGACACATTACCTTTGGAGGGATGAGGCATTTATTATCTGAATACACATATATTGTCTTAATTTATCATACTGCTTGTTAGAGTTCATGATTAGATACAGGATACTGAAGTAAACATTGATACAAGTTAGTATCATAATGGTTTTGCAGACAAAGCTGTGCTGGAAGTGGTTTAGGCTCATTCGGTAAAACAAGCTGTTAAAACCACATCTGGTTCTTGCACTGGCTACTGAAAGGTGCCTTCTGCAACCTCTGCACCTGCTGTTGCTGCTTTCTGTCCTGGGAAATAGATTTCCCTTGCTTGTCTGGTGACTCCACCTACTCCTTGCTTCTTGGCCTGACCCCTAAAACATCTTCCCCCAACTCCATGATGAACGGAGAGAAAGAGGACAGTCATGTTAGCTTCTTGCCCCAGACTCCCACTCCTAGTTTTGCCAAGGCCTCTAAAGTATAACTCCCTGATGCTACTCAGTCTCTAAATCTATAAATGAAGAAGAAAATAATACCAATTTCTTTTTAAATGTGTAGGATTTCAGAAATGTTGGCAAATATTAATTTTCTAGAATACCAGCTAATACCCCTTCTGATTTCTATTGCGTGTTCACACACTGGTAACTAGCCACAAAATAATTAGCAGCTTGATCTTCTGCCCAGGGTGAATAGAGATTTAGATCAAATCCATGATTTCTAGATACCACTGGTTTCTCAAGTTACAGAAGTTTCTGCCAAGAAGTAATGAGAGAATAAATACATAGGGATACACTACAAATGAATTTTCTATTTGAAATGTGTTAAGCCTAAATCAGGACACATTTCACTCATCTCAGACATTTCGGGATATTAGGAGAGTCACTGGTGTGCTTTACCACTTTCATGTCACCTTCAGTACTGTCAACAATCCTCCCCAAATCTAAAGCATCTGCTTTCATTTCTGATCAACATCAGGAAGGAATGCATCCCCCATGAATAGCTGAATTTGACTTGAACATAAACTTCATTATCAGCCTCATACCATATCATTCACTTGGTAAATTATATTCTGCCTTAGTACTGCTGAGGTCACTGTTAGGGGTTCAGGCAAGAGCGAAAGCTGGATGAAACTCCAAGGCATCAAGTGCAGACTAGTGAGACATTAAAGTGAGATGTTTAATAAATTTTTATTTTAACAGAGGGACGAACAGAATGAATTCCTAAACATCCAAAAAATTATCATTCACTGTCATGGCTTTCATTGTCCAAAGGCTACTGGCATCTTGGATATAGTTTCTGAGAAAGCAAGCAGACTTATCTTTCTAAGCACTGCTCTGTGTATGGATCAAAATTTACTTTGTTTTGAGCATGTTTATGCAAAACCCTATTTTTTTTTAATTATCACCACTAAAACTTGTGTTTAAATAAGCAATCCAATCTCTGTGTGGAAATCCACTGCGTATCTGTTTGATCCGAAGACAAACTGATGTGTTGAATCTACTGAAAGTAAATCTGTGACATTAATATTCACAGTCCATTTTAAAAAGTCTTCACAAAATAATTTGAGTAGTTACTGAGAAATACTGCAGAAGGTACTTTTGAGTTTCAGTGTCTGGTGTATACTCCTTTCTCGGATATATGAAATATACGTGCTATCTACATCTTCCATATGGATAGATTATGAAAGGACTTTGGACAATAAGATGCAAAGAACACACTACTCTTACCAGTGGGCTGAAATATCTCATCCATGTGTACAGTTCATGTAAAGCCAAACTAAGGTTGATGTGGAGAGCCTTATACTTTCATTGCCAGTTCTGTACCTGACTTTATACAAAGTCTTTAGCCTCTGAAAGACTGTCAGGTGTTTATTTTTCTTAGCTCAGCATTCATGCATGCAGATATATGCATGAGCATTCACTCTCTTATCCATCCTTCATTTTTTTGTATACACTGAGAAGACTCAAAAAAGCAAAATATGCTGATATAACTTCATTTAGTTTGCTTCTAAAATGGTTTTAGTCATCAGGGTGTAGGCTGCTGTTTACACTAGATGACTGTCCCTGGGGTAAAGAGCTACCTGAAGGAAAGGAGCTTTGGGGAGAACTGCTTTTCCTGTGTGAATTCAGATTTTGCTCATGAATTCCCAACTCCCAAGCTTCACAGCTCATACACCATTGAAAGGGAGAAGAAAAAATACAATTAGAAGATAAAGTATGCATCAGTATAAGAGCTAAACAGGAAAGTGCAGGCAGCTTTTTGTTAACATTGTGCTTTTGTAGCAGCTTCCTCATGGCCCTGGGGCTCTTCATGGCCAAGCATATTTAGTGTCAGCTCAGCCTAGGTCTTCACAGTAAAGCAAGAGTCAGGCGTTAGTAAATACAGGTGCAGCTCAGTGAAATACCAACAGAAACACCATTGCTGCCAGTTTATTCAGTTTTGCTGTAACTTTTATCACTCTCTTTTTTCCATTTTTTGTTTTATGTTCTGACTATTTCTAGATCCTACAGCAACCCATACAGGCCCTGCGGAGGCCCTCAAGAAGCCCCGCCCCATGGTGGAGACTGGAACAGCTACCGGCGTGACTTAAGGTGGGAGCCCATTAGCATCAGGGATCCATTCCAGTAAGAAGCCGGAATGCACAGACCTGTGGTATCCCCCAGAATGGATGTTATTTCATTATTTACTATTAATCCTGATATTTGCCCAGACACATGGAAGTACAAGCACCAGGCTAAAAGCTTCTCACAGAATGTGGGAGTTTATCACACGGTCTTCATGCACAGCCCTGTATAAATAATCCTAATAACATTACCATTAGTATATGCGTTAAGGAAGAGATAGTTACGCAAATCTAAAAACTGAGGGAAGCTAGGTACCCATTCATCCATGCCCCACCAAATAACACCATGCACCTGTCTGTTGCTCAAGTATGTATTATATACATGGCGACATCAGCATCAGAGACCCAAGGGAGCATTACTGATGCCCACGTATTTTTCTTTTAAAGAAATCAAGCCTTTAAATAACGATATTGAACTGTTCTTATTTAGTCACATCTGTAAGGTTTTACTCATGCATTGCTTAGTATTAACATGCTGTGTTTATCTCTGAGTACCAAACTCCTTTCTGTCCAAAAAATGATATTGAAAATGCATAAAAGCAACATACTGTGAATAAACAGCTTATCTTGGGGAGAAAGATAAAATTCACAATACTAAAAATGGGGAAAACCTTCTTCACTGTTGAATTTCCCATTTATAGATTAATCTGTCCATTGTGCTTCTATGAAAAGCTTTTCTGGCATTCCACTCAGAAAAACAAAATCTACATTTAAATGAATGTAAGAGTGTACTACAGCAGGAGCCTGTCAGACAGTTTTATACCTCATTGCTATAATGTAATGTTATTGATGCAACCTAGATTATGTTTGAGAAATGAGATCGTGCAAATTCTCTCTCATACATCAACCAATGTGGCACAAAATATTAGGCTACAACATTATGTAGTTCTGAAACTATTATATGACCTCAAAGTTCCCTAAAAGGCTTCAAATTGGCATAGACTAAGAATTTGCTAAGGGTATGTTTTCAAAGGGAATAGCTGTTGCTTGTTTATGGCTTAAACATTATACTGTGCCAGTAATAAAATACCAGTGATGCATGCAAATGGAAAATCGTGCTGCTTTTTGTGGTAAAAAGGTTAATTCCTTTGGAAGAAACCAAGTCCCTGGATAAAAAGCATATCTCAGCCACCTGACTAACACAGAGACATTTCAGTACAGTTTTATTGTATACAAGGGCTAGGAAAATCTAATAATATCCTGCTTTTTTCCCTCAGATTCAGCAGGTAAAAGCTCTGATTGAATTTCATCTTGATTTCATTAAATATTCATAAAGGCCAATTAGAAGGGCAGCTAAGTAGGCCACAAGGCCCCCTTCCATCATTCTGTCAAAGGCAGTCCATCAGACAGTCCTGTTTGCATTAGGGCCTGGTAGTCAATATCTTCATTCAATCTTTATGTAGTATCCCTCTAAATCACTGCTCCATCCCACTTTACGGCTTTTATGGACAGACAAGGGGGGGAAAAAATCTAATAATTCTGAAGGCAAGATGCTTACTCGGTAGAAAGCAAAATGCAAATGAGAAAAAACATCCTCAATCAAATGTTGGAATGAAAATCTTTTCTTTAATGAGCAATGACATTGGTAGAGCACTGATTACATTGAAGAAAAACTGTTTAAAATTCATAATCAATCAAGCAAGTTTATTTTAACCTTTCATGACTAAACCGCTGGGTTACAGTTTAATTTATTGATGGTGCTTATCTCTCCCTCCAACCACTAATTTTAAAATTACAACCCATATAGAATATGCTGAGTTGAGTCACAAAAATATATACTGATGTTTATATTCAAAGAAACCTATTAGCTCTGCCTGTTTCCCTTTAAAGATTCAGTGGCCTTTCTATACATGCCATGTTATATATATATTTGCAGTTTATGCAGCTGAAATGCATTAACTCCACTGGTGCCTTGCTGGACTGAAGTATCATGGCAGTTTTCATTTCCAGGTCTGTTTGTCGGGTAGAGCTGAGCAAATATTCTTTTCTGTAGACAAGCATAAGGTGGTGCTTCATCATGCCACTAACTACCCACACATGGCAATGGGGTTGAGAGAGCATTGCCTTTCTTGAAAATTTATTGCCATGCAACTTGAAAATGTTGCAGATAGGCTTTTTCTGTGAGATTTCTAAATTTGTCTATATCAGATGTCATAAAAAGAAAAAATATTTCCTGTACTATTGACTCTCTTTGCAGAAGGACTTAAGGAATGCTGTGGGTTGTAGTGAGGTAAGAGGATTGGTTTATATCTTGTTTGAATCAGTTGCCTTTACTTGAATTGCTGTTACATACACCACCAAAATCTCGTCCCAATATGTTTTTAAAAGATTTTCAAGCTCTCTTGCATTTCCTGAACATAATGATATAACTTTTCAACTTACCATAGTGTATGGAAATGTAAGTTTCATCACTATGTGTTTAAAAGGATGTTACTGTAAATTCCAGAGACCTAATGGGAAAAAGCCCCACCAATTTCTAAAGGCTGTGTTCTTGTTAAATAAACCATATCTGTTTACTTCATCACCACCCCTTTTAGTAGGTTGACTCTTTAGTACAGCAAACTCTGCAGGTACTTTCCTGTATAGCAAGTACGTGTTTCCTTCCTACAGTATTGCTCATGTGTTCAGCTAAACAACCTTCACCTAATCGTTATGTAATATTTTCCTTTTTTTTTTCTTTTTTCAAAGTCTTTAATTACTGACTACCTACTTCTTTTAATGACAAAGAAATTGAAGGATGAGTATCACTGGGAGTCATTAGCAAGTATGGGAGACAATTGTATGTCTTTTTTATACAGCTTCACCTTAGGACACTTGATCATCTAAAAGGGGTTGCCACGAAAATAAATATATTTTTGAGTAATCCTCCTTTATTTTCTTAGTAACATATTAGATTATTAAAATATACTTTCAGTATTCTTTATGTTATAAAACTGTCATAAAATTTAGTTTGCTCAATTTTGAACAGAGACTGGAACAGTCATTTCTAACGCAGCTGTCTGTCCTTTTCAGTACATATACAGCTCCATTACAGTAGTATGTGGATCCCTGGGTAATTCTGGTTTCACAGTCGTTTGGGAGGTTGGAAAATGTTGTCATCCCCTTTAACACACCCTGTAAACTACTGAGAGACAAAGATTGTCTTTTTGGTCTGTGTTTGTACTGCACCTAGCCCCACTTGCTTAGGTCAGGCAACAAGCATGAGAGGGAACATAATGCTAGCAAAATAGTTAGGGCTGCCTGTAGGATGAAGCAAAACATGACTTCCAGTTGCTGCAGGAAGGCCAGCGTATGCTCTCCACGATGGACCCCAGACCTCTTCTTCCCTCGCTGGGCACACCTCTGTGCAGGGCCCAGCAGTGTCTCCCAGATCCAGGTGCACAACCTGGCCACGTTCTGACTTCGTGTCTGGGCAAGGACTGGTGCACAGTCCGCTCTATTCCACCCACATCTCTAGTTAATCCTACAGTCATTACTGTGTCTGTCTGCCTTAACAAAATGTCTTGTCTTGTAAGTAAATCACACCAAAAGGCTGCAACAGCTGCAGCATATCAGACAAAGGGAAGATGTTTATCGTTTTATTTGGTCTGCAAGGAGTTTGATATGCCCTCCATAGGCTGCTAGAATGATAGAGTATCTAAAACATTTACGTATCATTTTAACTGAGTATACATTTTCTACCTGTTCTCTGTTCCCTTTCTTAAATCTTGGTCCAGTTTCAGTATCAGTTAATTTGAAAAACAACAAGAATAAAGCACACAGAAGCTACTTTAAGCAGACTTCTTTAAGATAATCTACTCTATTGTTCATTCCTAACCATAAACCGCTGGCATTAACCATAAACCATCCTAATCACCATTGGCACTACACTTCTGTTGCTTTCTTAAACTGTGAACAGAGAAAATCCCTGACCTGTAAAAAAACAAGAAAAATGTCAAATGACTCAGTTTGCAGCTTGTGTTCAAATGATTATTTAAAGACTCCATCCTGAAAAATTTAGAGCTTAAGTAAACTACTTCTTTCCATTCCTCCCCCTTCATGTTAAGAAAAACCACGTCAAATATTCACTTCCCACTTCTATTTGCTACAATGGCAGCCAAAAAAAAACCCAACAGGATGTTGGGAACCAGCAGAAAAGCTGTTGCATACAAGCCAGAATGATTTTGCTGCTACACACACCCTTGTGAACATGAATGTTGAGTACTGTGTTTGGTGTCTGCATCCTAAGAAGGACATAGCAGAATGAGAGAAGGTACAGAGAAGGGTTGCAAATGAGTAAGATGGCGGACAAGCTGCCTAATGAGTAGATTTTGAAAATGCTGGGACTTTTCCACTTGGAGAGAAGGCTGTGAGATGTGATCAAGGTTTACAAAATCCTGGAGATAGGGGGTAAGATGAATTCAGAAAACAGAGCTGTTACTCACCAAATCTCGCAATTAAAACCAGGTGCCATCATTCTTACTGAAACTAGTGGAACACAGGGTTAAAACAGATAAAAGTGTATTTTTTAAACAGCAGGCACTGAACTTCTGGGATTTGTGGCCATAGGAGACTGCAGAGGCAGATAGTATCGGCAAGTTCAAAAAGAGATTAGATGAATCATGGACAGCAGGTCCATAAACAGATCCTAAAGGGAATAGGCAGGGAGGTATTCTCTGATATCACTAGTCCAGTGGTTGTGGCTGCTGAGGGGCTGAGAAGGGAAGTGACTGCAGGTAGTGGTCAGGCTCATCTGCTCTCTTTTTACAGCATCTCTTGCTGCCACTGTGGGAGACAGTACACTGAGTTAGACAGACCACTGTCTGACTCAGTAGGGCATCTCTGACGTTTTTGTATTGCTCTGCAAAAGTGAATATGCTCTAAAAGATGTGCAGATTTCACCTTTCCATGGTAGGTTTAAAAAAAAAAGGAACATTAAGCAAAAAAATGTAATATAACATGTTTCTAGGGGTTACAAAGAAAGTATACCAGAGTCTATTATGGTGCAGAAGACTCTGAAATGTCAGGGAACAGTGGTGAGAGGAATGGAAACCAGAAATATAGTGGGGAAATGGTTTTCACAGGGCTGAAAGGGTGGTAGATACCCAACTGCAGATGGAAGTGCATGAATCATTTGTGGCCTTAGTTCTGCTTGTCTGTTAAATGAGGTTTATGCTATTTATCCTGACAGAAAACACAGAAGCTTCATTTGTTATGTTTCAAAGAATTTTGTAGAAGCTGAAATGCAAATTGCTGTGAGATGGATCCAAAATGTGCATAACTCAACAGGGAAATTTTCAGTAATTTCCAAGAGCTTGGTTGATGCCCTGTGAAAGCCAGCTCTTACTACTGAACACCAGCTTTAACAGCAAACCACTGAATAATAACATTTGTTTTGTAAACCATGCTCTCATCACCTTCTGAGGCTAAACAGGGATGGATGAACTTTTAAGTTCCTAACAGCTGTAGCCTAACTGAAACTGGAAGTCATTTCCCCTTCCAGAGCACATTGTGTTATAGTCACAATCCTAGTTCATCAAGAAAAGGAAAAGGTGGCTTCTTTTTTGCATAAAGATTGCTATTTATACAGAAGAGCTATTCCTAGTCCCCTACAGATGAAATCTGTTCAGGAGCAGGCCTTAACAATTTTTGGTAGCTTTTAGACATGGTTGCTGATCTAAATGTCAAGAAGAATTAGAAGAACCTGTGGGATTTTTTCCTTCTTTTTAGGAATACATTTTTCTGTCCATATTTCTGCAGTTTTTCACATTTTTGTTCCAGATACACACAATTACTTCCATTAGGCAGCCTAGATACACCAAGAGAGAAATAGGAATGTTTCACTTTATCCTCTAACAGCAAATGTAATCATGTTCCCTTGCTGATTTGTGTTTGGAAATTACCATTCTAATCCAATAGTTTAATTTTATTATACCCTTCAGTCTAACAGACCAGGCAGAGAATGTGTAATCACAAACAAAGGGCCAAATCTTGCTTGCCATACTAATGGGAGTAGTCCCACTGATTATTATGGGACTACATGCAAGCCTTACCCTTAACTAACGTGAAATAAGATAAACATACTCAGACTCTACTGTAGGGTTTTCTTGGAGCTTTTCTTAATGCGTATTATTGCGTTTTTCAAACACAGTCTAATGTAGTGGTTAAAGTACAACCAAAGTGAAAAAACCTCTTCTTCATTGGAAAGTGCAGACATTATGATATTTAGCTTATGCTGAGCTAAAAAGGCTCAAATGCTTCTAGCTATTTGGAAGCTGGTATTTATATATAGGTATTTGAAGTGTTTAAATATAATATACTTTAGCATCCTTTTTCAAAAGAAGTCATGTGATCTTTCGGGTCTAAACCCACAAATTTTGCCACTTTTTGCTTTTTAACAGGATTATTTGTAAATCAGAGTGATGATGGGGGGAGCGGGGAACCATCAGTTCCTTCATTAGTTCTTCTTTTTGCTTGCATCTCACCTGTGAATTGGTGCTCAGCCCATACCAAGGCCCCTTTGACATGTACCCTTAGCACGTCACAAAAGCATCTGCAAAACAAGCATTGGAGGAAATCACCCAGTTTTCTTCTCAGCTTCCAAACCCACATTTGCCTAACATTCTCAAACCTTCTTAGTTGAGGCTTCAAGGTAAAGGAAGGGTAAATTTTAAAGTGTAGCTGAGACTTATAAAAGAATTCAGGAAGGACACTTGCAGAGAGAGGTGTTCAATAGTTACAATATGGGGCAAAGAAAGAGCTATAAAGTGAAAAATAAATCCTGAAAAACCATAGTGCAGCTACGCTACCTAAGCAGTACGCATATAACCAATGCCAGGCTATTAATAACTTACTTTAAAATAATCTAATTGATTCCCCCCTCCAACCTTCTGTATAACCAAGATGGAAATATGTGGAAAAAAATTCATGATAGAAGAGAAATAGAAAAAAAGAGGGGGGAAGGTTTGCCTCTTGGTTGGTTTGTTTTGTTTTGGGTTTTTTATGTACTCTTTTTTCCCCTGAAACAGTTAGTTCTCAATTGTGTTTCAGGACCTAGCTAGCTCTGCATAAAAATAAAACTTTTCAGTCCTTTAACATCATAATATGTATTTCTGTCAGCTGAGCAATCTCTTTACCCAGTTCTCTGATTTAGTGGACTACAAACCAAATACAGCTTTAAAGACAACATACTTATACATTACCAGGTCATATGTGCACATTTTGCTTTTCATTCCTGACTAGATGTTATTTATACAGAACATCTTTCCTTGAATTCGTAAAAAAATGTATAAATGACCATGTTTCTGATATACAAGGCAGTCAATATAAAAGATGCAGAATAAATTGATGACCAAAACTTGACTTTTCCAAGCCATCAACAGCAGTGTAATAAAAATGATTCAAACACTTAGCATGAGTCATACTGGCAATTTGATGGGATCATTGTTTCCCAAAAAAGAAGTCCATACAGAAGCCTCTGTACTATTCACGACAGTAGTCTGCTTTTATAATAATAAAGTAATACAAACTTACTAAGTACCATGGCTTGTCGGAAATCAAGTCTTACCCAAACAATATCACTCCTCAAACATCCATGCTGTTCCAGTCTTCCTAAAAAAGCCTGGGGACACATACAGCCTTACAGCACACCTCTCAAACATGGAAAAAAAAAATCCAGGCTACTTCAGATGACAAAAGCTTTGTCCAAAATCAGGGTTCCTTTCCAGGAAATATCCTGCCAACAGCTCCCTCTATTTTACACTGCTTTAGATCCACTCATCCCAAGATTAGTTTGAGGACACATTCTTTTGTAATTGAATTGGTGCACCTTCTTCAGGAGTTAAGTCACCCTATGCAACCTATACAGCTAAGGAGGAGAGAGAGACACCTCCAGAAAGCATTTGAGTTAACCTGAGATCAAATTCACTCTGGAAGTGCCTTTTTCTTCACTGATTACTGAAAAAGCCCCAGATCAAGCTCCTAGCTTGGAGCAAATCTCAGCAAAATGGTAAAAAAAGGATCAGTTAGGGCTGTAGATGTTTACAGAAGCAGACCAATACCTTAATCCAAACCAGAAAGCCAGTAGGTATCACAGCTCACTAACAATATGTACTCCCATTTTGCACCAATGTTCTGTAAAGAAAGCCAAAGCATGCAAAGGACTTCGGATCACCAGTGAAGATGCAGGACAAAAACAACCTAAACTCACCTCCCTTCTTCCATTCTCAAATGATAACAACACAGGAAGGCTTCCCATTTAGCCATTTCTCTTCATATTTGTTCATCTATGAATGGCAAACAGGGAAATATATTATGCAATGTAATAACCCCAGTATAGTGTTGGTGATGTGGACAAGATGAGCCTGAGTCCAGGATTCCACCATGGTGTTCCTCATCAACCAGCCACTTACATTAAGGAAATTGTGCTTGTAGCATATACCAGCTGTTCAAACACATAACAACACATGGTGTCAATTCTGTTCAGAAGACAATATACAAAACTGGTCATCACTTCTCCAATTCTCAAACTGAAATACTGAGATTAATGATATTTCTCCCCAGAAGTGATCTGTTGCATCCAAGAATGCATACTTACAAAAAAAAAAAAAAAAGTTAAATAATGTTTTCAAGTTTCTGACCTTCCCTGTCTTTCTAGGTAACAAGATTTAGTGCAACAAACTTCTTTTTGAGTTTTGCCTAGGAAAGGCAAGAATTCTAAATGCCATAGAAGGTACCCCGCAGACTTTTCCCCACGTGTATGTCATTCTCCTGAGAGCTCATGTGGAGGGTTTTCTCAACACAGAAGCTTTGAAGCTGAAATACAAACTAAAGGAGACCAAGAACCATCAGGACTGAAGCATCTGAATCTTCTCCCTAAAACAGGATTTGGGGAGCTACTAGGAATGCTATGAAGTCACTGAATCCTTCTGTCTCTTAATATGCAGAGGAAAGGAGGAAAGGACAAACTGACTTCAGCTTCAAGCAAGACGGAACACCTTAAGAAGGAACATATGAAGTACATCCAAAGTACATCCAAAGTGCATGCTTGAAAAAGTGGTTTGAAAAACAGGTAGGTTTTTATACAGAGTCATGATAAAGACTGGGCCAAAAAGACACCGCATGGGAACAAACGTGCCTGAGCCCTTACCAACTGCTGCAAGAGGAGAACCTGCAGATTCACAGTAGCAGGGAGAACAAGCAATGAGCGCAGGCTCAGGAGGTGAAAGCCTGGCAGCTGAAAGACAAAATGGAAAGTCAGGGGATGAAGAAAGGATAGAGACATCCAAGTCCTCTGAGCCTGAACCAAGGCGTTCAAAATTCATCAGTTCCTACAGAGGAAACTACAGGGCTGGAGTAGATGGGGCTAGTGCNTTGGGAGATCAAGAGGCAGACAAAAATCACAGATGGAAAATGGAGGTGCCACAGAACTGTAATAATGGTAAATAACAGCTGTAGCAAATTCAGAGAATATTTTGATTAGTCTTTGCCAGAGGTAGAAGTAATGTTGAGTGACCAGCAACAGATCGATTTTTCTCTGTAAGCTAATGCTGTTCAGTGTCTGAATTGTAGTTTTTACGCTACTATTATCTGAGAGCCAAAAATCTACTCAAGGATTTCCTTCCTCATGCATGGAACATGAAATGCAGGAGTAAGAACTCAGCAAAGAATTAATATAAATGTAAACGGTTAATACATGTTGGTGAGAGAGCCATACATTTTCCTCCAACTGGAGCTGCTCACACTTCCAGTAACTAATATCTAATTCAGACAGTCTGAATTTCAGCCATCATATAAAGCAAGGACAAGGACTCACGGTTAGCTACAATGCGGCGTACCAAGGCAAGCATGCCAGATTTCTATTATCATGGTGAGATTCCATGACTACATTAAGCCAAGTTGCTTGACAGCTATGAAAAAGACAGCTTCATCCACTTTTATCAGAACACTGACCTTTTCAAGAAATAATAGGATATATCCTGCTATCATTTCTCACATGAAACTCCTGTTGAGGTCAGTAGGAATTTGGCGTAAAAATGTGAAATCAGTACTTGGCCCATAACGTTTAGTGCCGCATAACAGGCTATTGGGAAAGGATCCAACGTTAAGCATCAGTTCTCATTAATTACACTGCAGATTCCATTTCAAAAGACTTTCTATCATTTATTGTGGAAATTAAATACTGAGAGCCAGATCCTCAGATGATGTAAATCACAATACCCACAATGAAGTAAAAGAAATAAGGTCAATAAAGATCAGTCAATGAACTCAAGTAAAATTACACCACAGAGAATCTGGCCCAATGAATAATTCTCTTGTCTAATCAACATTGCAGATTTTTTTATCTGCAGTGACTGATCTTTGCCACATATTCTGTGCTTCTTCATGTGTGGAAGGTCAAAAGATGAAACTGGTGGATGAANNNTGAAACTGGTGGAAACCATGTGCGAACAATACACAACAGAAAGCTGTAGCATGAATAAATCCAGTTCTGGACTGTATTATAGCATTTTGCCCTAGTAGAATAAATAATGAGTTCTGAGTTTAGTGAAGGTTTGGATTTTCTGTGATGGAGCAATATTGTAATTTACTATCTTACAAGCTTCTACTTACAGTTCAGAGTAGAGGGCATGATCACTTTTGTAACTTGCCTACTTATTGTGCTGTTTTCTATAGTCCTCTGTATTATGGGCAAAAGGAAATAGCTTGAATGTTTATTTTGAGATGAAGCTACTGCTAAGTATGNGTTTATTTTGGGATGAAGCTACTGCTAAGTATGTAGCTTTCTCTACTCTTGTTTGAATCTGAATTACCCAATCTAGAGCCCTGGCTGGTATTTCTGGATCCACATTCCTAAGAAAATATATTTGAACTACATTACAGCTTATGAGATTATAACGTAGTATTTCTAGAGGTCAAAAGCCTCTACACAGGCATTCAGTCAACCAGGTATAAACATTTGGACAATAGTTTTAATTAAGTCACGGAACTCATTTTCCCAAGCCACAGATATTA
>VYZW01026413.1:0-14264 GCA_013401315.1 Balaeniceps rex
TCTTTTCCAACCAAAAGATTCTGTGATTCTGTGATTCTAATTTTTTTTTTGTTTTAATTCTAGATCACTAGCAGTTGTCAGACTAAGTTTTTAGGCCTTGATCCCACAGAAATACTGTGCTTAACATAATGTGAATAGTTCTTCCTGCTGCAGCTTGTGTTCTATAATGGAATTTATGTTTTTTTTTTTCTCTAGGACTGATCCTTTGGTGCTATTCCAGCCAAGGATGCAATTCTTCCCAATATATTATGGACAACTCTGTGGTTTGCAGGTTCACTTACAAGGTGGGTTTTGGTGGATTTCCCCCGACCCTTGAAACATTTGTGTAGCTGTCCACATCCATTCCACTCTTGGAATTTTACAGATCACAGGAAGAATGGCAACTTTTAGTCCTATAGAAATCAGATGTTCAGTGTTGTTTTGAACATACATAATGATATGTAATGATTACAAGAGAGCGTACTCTGAAGCCATTTTCCTAAATAGTATCAACATGAAAATATTATCAAATCAAGTATCTTATCTGCATTTACTAACACTTTAATCACTAAAGTGATTTCTTACGGTTTTCTTCCATTTATCCTGTTTATATTTTTTTAAAATACATCATTCATCTTAATTAGACTGATCCATTTCAGGGTTTTTTTCTCATCAGGTTCATGATGTGGGGCTATTATTCTAAGAGCTGCTTGTTGGATAAATTTTTTATTCTTACAGACACTTGTATGTCAACAACCAGAACTAATTTTCAGTTAAATCTTAAAATATTTAAAGAATATTTATTCATACTGGATTTTTCACATCTTTTAATTATGTTACAAATCCTACAGTGTGGGTAGAAAAGTAGAAATAAAGCATATTTTAAAAAAGCTGTAGCGAAAAGCTTTCTGAAAGGTTAAGAAAATAAAGTTATATGTATTAGAAAGAAATCATACTGGAGCGCTCCTTGATTTTATTTTCTTCTTGGTCATAAGGTTAAGTTCAACACTGGTAGCAGCAGAAGTCCTGTGTTTTTATGTTTTAGTGTTGCGCTACTCAAAATAATTCAGGGTATTTTTTTTTCAGAGTACGTTTCCCTGAACTCCCACTCTGACTTGGCACTGTAATGGAATGTGGATTAGTTGTTGTCTGGGGTGCTTCATATTTCAACATTGAGGAAATGGGGTTGACTTGGATGCTCACAGAATTTGCCTTTCACTTACGGTAGTCTGACCTGTTGTATTCTTTGCACTGAAAAAATATATGGTGAAATTCTTAGAGACAAATATTTGGCCATTCAGTTTTGAAAATGTACCCAAATATCTCTTTTTAAAAGAATCCCTACATAAAATAAAAATTTGAGTAAGCAATTTTAACAGTTACTTTTTGTCTTGTTTTTGGGTGGGCTGCAGTATGTGCAGGTTCCAGACAGCTGCATTTGCTGGCTGTATGCTGAGCTGAACTTCCAAAAGAGGGTCAGCCCAGCGAACCAGAACTCTCCACATCATCTGTCCTCAGCCTCACAGAACTCAGGGTTTTCCCTGGGCTCTGCATTTTCCTCAAGTGAAGCTCCTATGTGGAAAGCTCAAGGAGATGGAGAAGGCTGATGGCCCCAGGCCTGTTTTATGACTTGTGTTTTAAGCACAGTAAGATAGTACAGTTTTAATAGCCCAAAACAGGCACCCATTTTGCAATGTGGTCGTCTCAACTGGAACATCTAGATGGAGCAGAAGGGAATGGTTTTCCCCTCACACTGCCATTTGTAGGATGAGGAAGAAATCTGGCACGACTGGAGTTTGTTAGAGAGTCAAAAGGTCTCCTGTTTTGATACCAATCGGTGAGACACCTAGTATACTAAGGCATCATCAGATGTGTTAAATTTGTTCTGTATAATTCCTGGCACATCAATAGTTGCACTTTTGTTATGGAATTCAGTCCTTAAGAAAGAACAAGACCTCGGTCAGTGCAGAAGGCTGAAGCAAACACAAGTGCCTTCTCTCTCCCAAGACATGGTAATTTCTTAACAGATAATTTTACAAACTCTGACCCCAACTCTCTTCATATCCACTGGCCAGCTCGTGTATCTGGACAAGGTGATAAAGTTTGTTTTTGAAACAGCTTCACAACAATTTATTAAACATGCAGAAATGTGATCACACTCAGTGAGGGGAAAGAAGGAATGTAACTGTTACTCACCTTTTTCTCTGCATCATGTGTTACCTGAGTCTGTGCCTTAAGTCTCTATCTACTCCTCAGTCAGTTGTTAAAGATGTAAGGTCAACGAGTCTGGAGACATACTAAAATGCTGAATTTATTCTCATTTAAACAGAATTTTTTTTACTTTCTCATTCACATGCAAACCGTCAGCTCTGATTAATTATAACTAAAGGTGTTTCAAGCCCATTTCTACAAGCTGTTGCAAACAGACAGGGCTACCTGTGTGCTAGGTTTGATCCTCTTTGTCAGATGCACTGTTCTTTCAGTGAGTTGTGGCTGACTACAGGGGCAGCTGAATATTTTTATTATTTTGCCTATTTTTAAACCTGGAAGTGCAGCCTGCAGGTTTTTTGACTGACAGCCACTAGAGAGCACTATGTGATTGTACCTTTTCCAAAGTAGGGCGTGGTAGCCAAATAGAGAGCTGCAATGTGAAGTTAAATATGAAAGGCTTTTTTCACGACATTTCTAAAGCATCCTCTTGGTTTTGCACAAAATAGAGTATATTAAGCCAAGATTTTAGCACCTCTGGCACTTTGTTTTACAAAATTATTACTCTTGGTGAACACTTCTTACATCAACATTTAATTCTTGCTAGAGTTTCACAGGGGTCTGTAATATAGCCAGGAAAAGTCCACTATAGTAGTTAATGTATGGGCTATTTTTACCATGAGATTGAATGATGATGCTTTGATGCATGCTGTATAGATAACCTTTGGTGAATCTAGTTCCATTTTAGCTTAGTTCTTAGACAAACTTTTACCTCAAATCATTACGATTCAGCAAACCGTGAACGGAGTGGATCTATGTAAAATACATAAGCAAACTCTTCGAAGTGGTGATTTAAAGGGAAAAAAGCTGCATGAATGAATCTGCTCTTTTCTTCCTGATCCTAGTATTTGATGCTTCCTTATCTGATTGCCACTGTATTTTTGTAGATCTCATATGGCCCATCTGCCATATTCCCCCAGAAAAGAAAATTGCATTATTCTTTTCTCTTGAAGTACCTGTGCCTCAAGGTGTTTTTTTTCTCTTTTCATACTGCCTTCTGAAATCAGCTGTTAGAGACTTTGGCATGTTTATGCATTGTCCTTTTAAAGCTCTTCTGTGCTTTTTGGGAGGACTTTCTCATTGACGTCATTGGTATCTTTCAGCTTGTTGTATGAGCAGAACGTGGAAAGGCTGTAGCTTAAAACTTGGCAGTGATTGTGGAAGAAAGCATGTTCTCAGAAGATAAGGAGCAGCCCAGAAGTCTAAAGTTTTCATCATCAGGTCTGCAGTTCTATTTACAGCAAGTGATTAGTGCAGCTGTGGTCAGCAAAGGGATTGTTGCAGAATGGTGTTTCCTTACTTAATAAACTGGTGCTGAGAGGCAGAGCCACTTATTGTACTGAAGTGAAATTTTACTACTTCTTTTGGCATTGTCGAGTTGGGGCAGCTGTAGGGGAATAAACTGGATTCTGAAGAGCTTAAATGTTAGGGCCAGCTGTGTAAATGGAACACATGGTGATGTGATAGACCCTACCCATGACGATGGTATTCATCACATAAGAACCTAAATAGATCAGACTAAAAAAAAAACCTACCTTGAATTGCAGATCCCCAACTTAGTTTGCCAGCCTGTTTATGTCAGTGTGAAACTTGAAAACTTAACTAGCAGGTTTGGTTTGAAGTACTTGGTGACAAACCCCACACTGCTTCTATGACAGTTGAACCAAACTATTAAAAAAAAAAAATCACAGGTGTCCCTGTATGTATGTTCGTTCTTTTTTGTAGTTGTTCTTCACCAGTTATGAAGAAACTTCGTAAGAGAGACTACATTTCTGTTTACTTTT
The DNA here is from genome assembly GCA_013401315.1 of Balaeniceps rex. Taxonomy (NCBI): domain Eukaryota; kingdom Metazoa; phylum Chordata; class Aves; order Pelecaniformes; family Balaenicipitidae; genus Balaeniceps; species Balaeniceps rex. The sequence goes on from VYZW01026413.1 coordinate 4,032, forward strand.
ACAATACCAGAATGCTTATCTGGGAAGTCATTTGGCCATATGAAAAGTGTTATTGGCTTTAAATCAAGTGATGAAATGTAAAAATTACTCAAGCAATTTGTTTAAGTAACTTAGAATAAATAGCATTCAGGTTAGTCTAAATGACTGAAGAAGTGCAAACAGTTTATTAAAATCCATGACCTCTCATAGAAGTTGATAAATCTGCAAAGATTTGAGGGACACACCTTCAGAAGGGAGCTTTTATACATTCCCTAGGGATTAGAGTGCATACTTAGGTGATTGATTTGTATGTTTGCATTGATTTGCATGCAAATCAACCAAAGTTTGTGTTTAACTCTTCATTCTTTATCTTCTGGCTTAGCTTCAGTAGAAAAAAGTCAGTGCCTATACACTTCACATTATTGCTTTTGGATCAAACCATTTTTATGTTCAGAAGTAGCTGAAAATACTGAAATTGTGATCTGTTACAGAATTTATAATTAATGAATCTTTATGACTCTTAAAATACACAGATGAAATTAATGGAGCTTTTTGTGTTTTAAGGTATGTGGGCAAATATGTGAAAATTCATTAATATAGAAAGGTTTAAAAAAAATTAAAATCTGGCCTTAATTTCCCAAGGAAGTAGCTATCCAAATGATGTCTAATGGGTTTTGTAGGTGATGCTCTCTTACTCACAGGGCCAGGAAAGAAACAGTTTCCCATCCTCTGAAAATTGCTGAGGACTCTGGAGGTTTTTTTGCTCAACCTGAATTATCTCCAAATCTTTAAAATGTTTGCAGTGTGGAGTTAGGGGAAGAAATGATGGTCAATTGAAATATTTTTTTATTGCATTTAGATTACTTTCTATGAATTTTCCCACCTGCTTCCTAGGACTTAACACAGGTACTTTCTAGGAATTTTCCTGACTGCTTTCTGGGAATTTTCTATTATACTTTCTGGGAATTTGTCTAATGTGTTTTAGAAATGCCCACAAGTGCCTTCTAGGAATTCCCCAGGGAAGTTTCCAGGAATTTCCCCAAAGTTTTCTAGGAATTTTTTGGGTGCTCTCTGGGAATGTCCTGATGCTTTTTAGGAATTTTTCATGTGCTTTCTAGGCATTTTCCCTGTACTCTTTTGCAATTTCTAGGAAGTTCTGGCGTTTTATGGGAATTCTCTGGGGCATTCCGGGAACTCCAGTGTTTAATGTATTTCTAGGAATTCCTGCAACTGCCCTGCTCTATGTAGAGCATTCCTGTGAATCCCTGTCACTCAGTAGACATTCAGTAGACTCCAGGACATTCTAGGAATTTGGAAAAAGGGGGTGTCTGGAATTCTGCTAAGAACTCCTGCAGCTTGCTAGGGGTTTTCTCAGGCTTTCTCAATATTTCAGGTTGAAAAGCCTTGTTAGAAATTCTGGGAGTTTTGTAAGAATCTTCCTAGTTTTTTTCTAGGAATTCTTGATGCTTTTTAGGAATTCTCAGAGTCTTTTTTGGAATTCTGAGGTCTATAAACTTTTTAGGAATACTTGGGGCTTTCTAGGAGTTTTCCTGGCCTTTCTAGGACATCCTGGATCAAGAACCTTCCTAGGAATACCCAGATTGAGACGTATGCTATGATTTACTGTATTGAGACATTTTCAAAGAATTTCCTAGCACTTTCTTGGAATTAATTGATCTAGATCTTTTCTAGGACTTTCCCTGGCCTTTGTAGGAATTCCTGAACATATAACCTTTCTAGGAATTCCTGGACTGAGAACTTTTCTAGGGTTTACTGGACCTACAACCTTTCTTGGAATTTTCTCACTTTTTATGGGGATTCCTGGATCTAGAACCTGAGGTACTTCCTGTGCTGTTCTAGGATTTTCCCTTCCTAGGTTTAGAACCTTCCTAGGAATTTTCCCAGGTTTTCTAGGAAATCTTGGATCTAGACTCTTTCTAGGAATTGCCTGCAAAAATTCTTACAGGAACTGCAGTAGTTCCTCATGTCCCATATGCCCTAATTTTGCTTCAAGGCCTAGAAATAGATTTTACCAATTTTCTTCTATCAGAGATAAGTATCTGTCGTGTGCATAATTGAGTAGGCATTCTGCAAAAAAACCTGGTCTCCTCAAAGCACTTGAATTTCTGTTTTAAAATCAGTTACCACAAAAGTGATTTCCCCCCCCCCTTAAAATTCACATTATACATTGCTCCCGGGAGTGATAATAAAACAGCTTCCTGAGTGCAATCTGCATTCCTTCCTTTCTCTGACTATTGTGTCCTTCTCACAAAGCTGCCTTCCCCACCACCTCTTCAGTGCAGCATTTTTAATGGAATTTGGAAAGCATTTGATTGTAGCTGGCACTCCTTTAAACCTGCAGACTGTTAGCATTCCCCTCTCCTCCGTAAACAAGCACATAGATCCATTCTCTGAAAAACATTTAATTCTCCTGGCACCTTCCTTGCCTGCTTGAACCACAAAGAAGAGTGACTAGATGAGGAAAAGCCATCAATTTACCTAACTGTAAACCCTGCAGCACCACCTTCTTCCACCAAAAAGCCACCCCCTCCACTGAAGAACTAGCCATTCCTGCATAAGGATGTCTATAAATACAGAGCTCCTTTCATCAGTGTGGGACATAAGACATCATGTTGTGTCTATTTGTTGGGTACAGCAGGACAGGGTTTTCCTCTGGGCCAGAGTCTGAAGGGCTGGAAGTTTCTCAAAAGGGACATGAGCAGACAAGGAGAGAAAGATAGGAGATAATCGCAGGATGCCATTCCTGTTGTTCAGAGAGGAGTGCTGAGAAATGAAATTTGTTCATATAGGAGAAGTTCTGAGAAATGAACATCACTGCTAATTTAGGCTGCCCCAGGTCTTGAATCTGTCCAGAGTGATCTAGATACACAGAGATTTCCAGACATATCAGTGATGCAAGGAAATACAAAGCTCCCTGAAAATGCATTACGTAAGGGACTGCAAGTTTCCACTGACTTCAGTGAATGTTAGCACTCAGTGCACTAATAGAAATACTCCACTTACTGCAATGCAGTCACAAATGAAGAGGAGCACAGGCAGTTAGACTGTAGACAGTGACACGACAGACAATGACTTTAGGACCTTGTGAGTCTGTCCTTCTGCCAGTGAAAGAAAGTTTTGCCACTGAGAAAAGAGGAGCAGATATTTCAGGTTAACTGACAGGAGGAAGAATAGAACATTGTTAAGTGTTAATGCATAATAATATGACATGTAATACATCCTTTGAGGTCAAGTGTCAGGATTAGGAAAATATCAGCATGGACCAGAAAAATTACTCCTATGGACCTCATTAGTTGATATATGAACTCCTTCGCATAGCATAATACATGCAAAGGCAAGTTATAAAATATTTACTCTTGTGGTTCTGCCAAACACTTGGAGCCAAAACCTTAATTGGACTTAAAAAATATGTTTATATATTTCCCTTTAGGGTACTGGAGTTTTAGACTGGTGTAAGACACATGGCTGTTCTCCTCAATACTGAGTTAACTTTTGTGGTCTAAGTTCACATTGAGAGTAAGTCCAGTCTTCCCAGAATGTTCTGTTGCAGAAGTGATTATATTTTTCTGAGAAGGAGAACAATGCTCAGACATGAGGGACGGGATGTCATCCAAAGGGACCTGGACAGGCTGGAGAGGTGGGCCTGTGCGAACCTCATGAGGTTCAACAAGGCCAAGTGCAAGGTCCTGCACTTGGATCGGGGCAACCCCCGATATCAATACAGGCTGGGAGATGAGGGGATTGAGAGCAGCCCTGCGGAGAAGGACTTGGGGGTACTGGTGGATGAAAAGCTGGACATGAGCCAGCAGTGTGTGCTTGCAGCCCAGAAGGCCAACCGGATCCTGGGCTGCATCAAAAGAAGCGTGGCCAGCAGGTCGAGGGAGGTGATTCTGCCCCTCTACTCGGCTCTGGTGAGACCCCACCTGGAGTACTGCGTCCAGCTCTGGAGCCCTCAGCACAAGAAGGACATGGAGCTGTTGGAGCGAGTCCAGAAGAGGGCCATGAAAATGATCCGAGGGCTGGAGCACCTCTCCTACGAGGACAGGCTGAGAGAGTTGGGGCTGTTCAGCCTGGAGAAGAGAAGGCTGCGGGGAGACCTTATTGCGGCCTTTCAGTACTTAAAGGGGGCCTATAGGAAAGATGGGGACAGTCTTTTTAGTAAGGCCTGTTGTGACAGGACAAGGACTAATGGTTTTAAACTAAAGGGAGATTTAGGCTAGATATAAGGAAAAAATTTTTTACAATGAGGGTGGTGAAGCACTGGAACAGGTTGCCTAGAGAGGTAGTGGAGGCCCCATCCCTGGAAACATTCAAGGTCGGGTTGGACGGGGCTCTGAGCAACCTGATCTAGTTGAAGATGTCCCTGCTCACTGCAGGGGGGTTGGACTAGATGACCTCTAAAGGTCCCTTCCAACCCAAAGCATTCTATGCTTCTATGACATAGGGAGAGTATGGTGGTGTCTGATCAATGGAATATGTCAGAGCTACCTGAAATTTTCTAATCTTACTAGCTTTCTTTTAGCACAAAAAAAAAAGGGGGGGGAAATGAGTTTGTTCATGTAATTCATAAATACGTGCATACTTTTGTGTAGGTCTCTTACTAAGCAAGGTATAATCTACAGATACATGTGTTTTGCACCAGGAGGTGCTGGCCCATAATGATCCCAGTAAGAAGGGCATTCAGCTGCTGTAAGTATCACTTAAAATGGTATTTATTAGAGCTAACACTATAAGGAAAGAGTAGTACAGATAATCTTATGTCCCTTCAGATGCTAGGAAGCCCGAGTGGTGTAGCATCTGCACACTGTGCAGAACCAATCCATAGAAGAAGCCCTCCCATTTTAGTCATTCAAGATATTATAGAATTTTCTTACAAGAAAACAATTCTATTCAGCATTTCTACTGTCAAACTGAAATGATGTTTGCGTGAGAACTTCCTGCTGCACTTTTAGATAAAGGCAAGGCCATGCAGGTGGTGTAATCAGCAGTTGTAAGTGGGAGCTGGCTGCAGGCTCCACTATTGCCATCAGCTGGCTAAGTTTGTCCGGTGGGCAGGGAATGTGTGCAGCACATCACACGCCTGAAAGCCACGCTGTACACGCAGCATAGTACAGCACAGACCTGGCCCTACTGAGGCTAACTGTTATGTGGATCTCTAGCTCCTCAATGTACAGTTGTCTCCCAGTCAGGATCATTATGTATGTGTCCTTCCTACAGCTCAGTGGAACACTGGAAAACTCAACCTCCCAAGTGAGGTATGAACTTGGGTTTGAAACTATGTGGACAATAATCATAAAGGCTCCCACATCCATACTGTTGCTGCTTGGGAAATGTTAGAGCACTTAAATGTCTTATATACCTAACAGAATGAGACTGTTGGCCTTTAGCTTAACATTCCATAAATGCACTTTGTACCTACTAACAGTAAAATTATCAGCAGATGATCATCAGTTGAGATAAGATACCTTTTCTCCTATTGCACAGAACGGACCAAAGGCTAGCCCCAACTTATGTCATTTTCCAGTCTTTGAAGAAAAAGAGTGATACAGATGGGATACCATGCTGAACAGAATAATGGCATCACCTGTCTTTGGGACTGTGGTAGTCAAAAAACTCAGCTTGTGCTACTTTAACACCAGCTGGCCATGTTCAACACGCCTGATATTTCCCAAAGCCCCTGTTTAACTCAATCTCGGGAAGAAATTTCCTGACATTGAGATGTGTCATGCTGTATAACTGCAAGTAAAGTAACTACCGTTAATCACTACAAAATGGAACTGCAAGATGAAATGCTATAAAAAATACTCAGCAAAGGAGGAATTAGATAATTTAGTAGGCCTGTAGCTTGAACACACAGGATTCAGTAACAAAATTAGAAGGTTATAGTTCCTTCCTCCCTTCCTTTTCACAGCACTTTGTTTCACGTAAGTTTAAGACGACTAGCCAAAGCACCCATTGCTATCCTGTCACTCAAACTAAGCAGGTGTGGAGCCATTTGTTATTTTGTGACTCTCGGAATACAACTGTGTGTTTGAAAGTGATAGCAGAGAGAATGGTCTACATGAGCCAGTTGTTAAAGCGTCATAATGTTGTGAGTTCAATTTAAGACTCGTGCATCTTTGGTTCATAGTGTTCCGTTGAACTTAATTACCTTCCTGCTAAGCATAAGTCATTCTTCTTGATTGATTCTGATAATAAAATTATGTATTAGAAGCCCTGTAGGATGAGAAATAATCACTGAGGCACAGTGGGAATGAGGGATTCAACTGAACTGCCTGTGTAGCATACCCTTTAGAAACTACAAAATGCCTCTTTCATGATCATTGCATAACATTAGTAGCCAACAAGCAGCATTTGAGAAGAGCTTGAACTGCCAAACGGCATGACAAGTTAGAGAAAGCCACTCTTCTGTGCCACCTGTTGTAATGTTACACTGAATGGGTGTTATGTCAAGGGAATGACTACAACCAGAAACGTAAAGGATTTAAAATTGAGAACTAAATTATACTGGTTTTATAATGCTTGTATAATGCTCAAACAGGCTGGGTTTCATAAAAACTGTAGTTCATTTGGTCAAATTAACAACATATGTCTTTCCACAGCTTCTTTCAAGCCAGCTCCAATTATAACCTTAAAATAGCATCTCTACTGGCAGAAAAAACAAACCTCCAGACAAGACATGTGAAAGCAATCCATTTCCCTTAGCTGAGATATCTTATTTAATTTTTTTATAATTTTTTTCCCCCAGAAAAACATGTTTGGTGAAGTAGATATTTCAAACAGGTGCTTCATCTTACTGAACTTTTTGCAACTTATTTGGGTAGGTTAAGATCTAAAAGTTACAGTATAAAAAAAAATCAGTTCTTTTTTTCCTGTTTTATCATCTAGTGTTTTCTCTTTTACTTGCTGCAATCAGGCAATATCTAGCAGCAAACTGGAAATTAAGATTTGTATGAGCTGTTTGGACATGTCCTGAAATAAGCAAGTTAAACTAAAAGGCCAAGCAAAACCTCTGTACAAGAAAGGATACAGAAAGATATCTGCCCACGTATTATAAAGGGGGGAAGTATTAAAATTGGATAGTCCTCTATTCTTTTTGATGTGGAATTTTTAACCAAACACTAATGGTGCTGGGAATTCATACTGCAATTAACACACCGCTGATCAGTCCAGCTGTTATACTGAGCTCTGTAGTATCTGTTATAACATCACTTTCCCTGTAAGCGTTGAATGCTTTTTATCTTCAAAGCTAACAGAGATGATTTTCATAAGGCACTTGGGAAAGTACTATCTGGGACGGAGCCTTTCGCTTATGAGTGACTAATGCCTAAATTTGCCCAGTACCTGGAGTAAGGGGGCCTTGTGCTGTGAGTTGGACTTCTGTATGCTGTCAGGCAGAGGAAACTGCATGAGGTGGTCATGAACACAGAAGGAATAAAAACTGTGCTTAGAACTTTGTGGCTCAGTAGTTTCACACCTGAACCGTGGTCAGCCTCTTGGGAACTACCTACTAGTTTCTTCTGTCTGTAACTGAAGAGAGAATTGAGTGTATTCTCATCACCTGCATGCATCTGACTACATCATGCTCTTTCAAAATGCATCTGAAAACTGCAGAATGCCATCCTCGTAGGCCTGCTGGTATTGGACTAAAGGCCTGTTATTGCCTGGAGCCAGTGATTAAAGAGTATTTATCAGTCTTTGAATTCATGACACCAAGTACAATGTTTAGTCAGAAATGAGAAAAGGTTACACAGGGTTAAGAATTCAAATGATATCAAATTTTGTATCTTTAAAATAGTTTTCATTAAAAAGGAGGGAAATGACATTTTTAAAGCAGTGCAACCTTGTTGATAGAATCTTCAAATATTTCTTCTCTACAGTAGCCAAACAGAACATCTTCTAGAAAAGAACTCTAGAATTCCTGTAAGTATGGCAAAACATATCCCAAAACATGAAATGAGTGATTTGGAAACTGGATCAAGATTTTTGTGTCAGAGAAATATTAGTTGACTGATGTAAGGAAACACTTGATGTTTCATGGATTAAAAATATATGATCCTCTCGTTCTTCTCTCTTTAGTTTTGAGAAAGGATGTTTTATGTCCATCTTGGTGCTGTGAATACTGAGTTTCTTATTCTTTCTCGCCATTTAGCACACATTTGATTCAAGTTAAAAGATACAGTCTTCAAGATTTTTTTTTTAATCCACAAATTGATGAATTTGAAAACATTTGGATAATCCAATGTAAATTGTCCTATTATTGCTATGGTTTAGGTGAACTGATGGTGCTACCTGAGCTCACAGCTCCGCTCCTTAGAAGGGAAAAGTCCAGACACCCAGCTTAAATAAGCTAGATTAGTTCACATTTGCTTGGATTTCCCTTTGGATGCACTGAAGTAATTTGTAAGCATTTAATATAGTTACTGCTTGAGAGTTGGTTTGTTCACAGTTTTTAGCATGTAGAGTGTGTGTTTGTGGCTGGCAAGGTTTTACAGTGGTTTTACTGCAATGAGGAAAGAATCGAAGAGCATTTTCCAGGAAGGGTTTAAAGGGCCTTGTCTTGTGCTTAGTGTACTGAACTGAAGCTGTCAGAGGATGTGATGGTGTCTGTAGAAACACAAGGGACACATACGAAAGAGGGGTTATAATGTCACTGAAAAAAATCAAGTTTAAATTCAAAACTGAGCAGAAACTTTATTTCTTTTTTAATACTAGTAGATGATGTGGTTGCTGCAGTAAAAGGTGACAAACTTATGACTAGGTCTTTTCCAGTCCTCTCTGGAGTAGACGTAAAACATGGAGGTTTAAACAGCTTGTGAAAAAAAATTCCAAACAAACAGGTAGCGGTGACTTCAGTACTGAGTTTTGTTTCCAGTATGGTAGCCAGGGCCTAAATTCTGCAGCAGAAGTTTTTGCCTTGTGAGGCGAAATATATTAAAGTTCACGCTTTTCTCATGACCTGAGACAACTTGTCATGACTTTGGGCCAAAATAGTCTATAGTACTTAGCTGTATGATAAGTGCTAGTATAGACGATTACTCACTTGGCCTTTTTTAAGACTTGATGATGAAGCAATTTTATTTAAACCTACTTTTTGCAAATTGTTTACTTTAATACTCATCACCCTCATTTTCCGTATTTCCTTGTTCTTTTTTCCATCCAACTGTTGAAGCTATTGGAAGAGAGATCAAATACCTCAAGAGCAGAAGTTTTTATATCATCTATGTTATTTCCTTTTTATAAGAACCCTACTTAAAAATCTTTTTTGGCAGGGAGAAAATAATAGAGATGGGAAGCATCTGATAGCAACCGAACTGAAAGCCTGCAAAAATTTTCTATCCATAACAAACGTTAAGTAAGGCAGTTGCTACATTAACTACACATCTGTGCTTCTGGTCTGTCCCATAAAGTATCTGTGGCATTTCAGTTTGTAGGTTTATATGCAAAATATAATTCCAAAAATTATGTATTAATTAGGAATTTCAATTAAGGATAACCAGGCATCTTCTAAAATAATTATTTCCAATTGCATTAAGATTTATATCACAAAAATTCTCAGTCATATGTGTATGAACTATACTGACTAAGACTAAAGTGATGGAAGTTTTACAGTCTTTTGGCAACATTTCAGTGTGCATAAAGTAAGAGACGCATCTGTTAATGAAGCTGTAAAAATGCCCCTAGATATGATTCTATGATTCTATAATGCCATAGCAAAATGGCCTCCAGTGCGATGACGAGGATTCTTGAAATGTCCTGAACCGAGTTTATAAAATTTCTTAAAAGCAAATTGAAAATAACTAGTGTTAGTTACATTATTTTCTGGGAAAGCTGTTAAAAAATAAATTGTTAGGTAATACTGATGAACTGTGTAAAATGCTTTTAAAACTGTAATATTTGGCCCAGTGTGGTGAAGAATCATTCAGCTAGCCGCAGGGCACGGGGCACATGCACCACCATTCTGTCTTGGCTTTGTCACTGTGCTTGGGCAAGTCTCTTTGACTAGAGACACATAAGCAAGTTACTTCAGGGCAAACTGCTGTGTGAACTTGAAATACATCAGCTTCTCGGCAGTATTTCCAAACAGATGTTCTTACCCCAGGACAAGAAGATAATCCACCTCACATTTACCTCTTGAGATAAGACAAGAATTTTTCCCCTTTTGAAATAATTACTTTTTAGGATAAGGATGTGCATGTATCTATTTCTCATGGAATAACTGGAGCTCTTCAA
>VYZW01026420.1:4428-17231 GCA_013401315.1 Balaeniceps rex
TCCAGCCAGCAGGACGTTCTAAACTTTGAGAGGTTTTAAATTTGATGACTTTTGTACTGTATTTTCAAGACTTGTTTCTGTGAATGGCAGAGCTCACAAAGCTTGGTTTCTTGGGGATTTTGTCTTGTGGTAGGTCTGTTTTCCAAGAAAATCCTTGTGCTGCTGCCATGTGAGCTTACCTTACTGCCCCCAGGGAACCCTCATGGAAGAGAGGTTTGCCTAATGCCTTGGCAGTGGGAAAATCTTCATTTGATGTTCATGACTTATTAGACACCAGAAAATTGATTCTGAGGTCAGNTTCTGAGGTCAGTGAGGCGTATGCTCTCTGCTGTCTGCTGGAGTGTGGATTGAGGCTGATGGTCTTCCTGTGATTAGAGCATTCATGACGCCTTCTCTGTGCGAGTCCTCTGGTCTCTAATAAGGGTTGCAGTACTTGTCTAAGGACGTGAGAGTGTCAAGGTTCATAGTCTATTTTATTAGTTCAACTGATATGGTTAGAAAGACCAAAAAGCTAGCTTTCGTATTGCATGCACACTCTTTAGATCCAATACAGAGGAAGCTGACTTCAAAATAAGTACAGGTAAAGATAATTAAACATTAAGCACAGTGATTGTAATCTGTTAAATAGTCTGAGGAGAAAAGTGAGTCCTGCCTGTGGAAAACAATGAGAGCAGGAAGGAAAGGGATGATGTCGACTAAAAATCAATAACATCAGGTATCATATGGGAAAGGATAAGTGGATGATGACTTTTGATTATTTCCTCCAACAAAGAAATGAGAGTGACATGACAATGACATGAAGAGATGTCGGGTTTAAAAGCAAGCAAAAGGAAATACTTATTCATGTAACATACAGTTACAATTTATGTTATGGCAGGGCAAAAAGCATAACTGAGCCAAGACACAGACCAGAGATATTCATGTAGCTCTCAGAGATCAGAATTTAGACACAATCTCCTGCTTTGGAAGTTTCTAGATGCTGACAGCCAGAAGCTGGGAAGGTAATAGTCCCTCTACAAATGTCCCGTTTCTCATCTTTGTCTTTAGGTGACTGTTGCTGCCTTCTAGAGACAGGATTTTGGCTTGGTGAGCCCCGTGGTTTGACACAGGGTGATGGCTCTCATGTTCTCTAGTTAGCAGTTTCAGTTAACAAAAAAGTGAGAACATTGACAATTTCCAGCTCCAAAGTGCTCTTTGTGAGTGTGAAATGTCATAATTGAATGTGCACTCTCGTTTTAGCTGGGCCATGCAGCAGTACTGGCAAGTTCTCTCACAGCTGGGGGGAACTTGAATACCTAGAAAAGTCAAATGGTGTAGTTATTCATTTTGCTTTCATCTTCTTGGGCTTCTAATGCCTACCTCTGTCAGTTTGGTTAAACGTGCATTTAATAGACATATCTTAAGTCAGCTAGACAAGATGCATGACACCTTCAAAGAGAAATTCTCTGTAGGTGGTCTGCCATGTTGCAAAATGCAATTAGCTGAATATCTCCACCATGTGAAATCAGCACATCCCCAACAGGTGAGGCACTTCAGCAGCTGAGCAAAGGAAAAAGGAGGTCTCTTCCCAGGGGCAGGCAAGATGGAAAAACAATAGGTAGATGAGGGTACACCACCAGTGAGGTGGTGGTGGGGGGAAAGACTTTAATGATAATAACGAAAAAGGACTGAAAATATTTTCCATCAAACTACAAGCACAACTGCGGTGAGGTAGCCTGGCACCCGTCATTCTGCCTCCTTCTTTTCTTCCCACCCACTGAGGTCACTCTGTCACTGGTGACAGACGTAGGTAGCAGGGCTGAAGCTTATCCCTAATTTCTTGGTCACCCCTTTTGGCCCTTGTTGCTGTAGCTCTAACAACACATTTCCCTCCTTCAAATCTTTCTACTACCTCGACAAGTACTCTTCCTAAATGAAGTTTACAAATATATTTCGCTACCAGCTACACACCATTTCCTTTTTTACTGAAGCTGCAGTCTTACTCCAATTTTCTAATTGGAGAATTCATGAGAAATTTGTTTGAACTTCTNATCTGATTTTGTGAATTTAACTGTGGAAGTCTGTTTTAATTTTGTCTTGGAAAATGTTGAACTTGAGCTTGATAGACCCAGCTTAATTCCCAGCCCTTCCACTGTCATCATGTGTGACAGGGTTGTGGGACCTCCTCAGTTGTCTGCTGTGGGAAGGTCTTTCCTTAAAGAAATGTCCTGGAGGGAGATAAAGGCAGGGCTGTGATACACCATAAGAATAGGAACCACAGCTGATTGAGGTAGACAAATGCTCACTTCTGTGGTCTTCTTTTTCTTTTCTTCCAGCCAGCAGGACGTTCTAAACTTTGAGAGGTTTTAAATTTGATGACTTTTGTACTGTATTTTCAAGACTTGTTTCTGTGAATGGCAGAGCTCACAAAGCTTGGTTTCTTGGGGATTTTGTCTTGTGGTAGGTCTGTTTTCCAAGAAAATCCTTGTGCTGCTGCCATGTGAGCTTACCTTACTGCCCCCAGGGAACCCTCATGGAAGAGAGGTTTGCCTAATGCCTTGGCAGTGGGAAAATCTTCATTTGATGTTCATGACTTATTAGACACCAGAAAATTGATTCTGAGGTCANGATAATTAAACATTAAGCACAGTGATTGTAATCTGTTAAATAGTCTGAGGAGAAAAGTGAGTCCTGCCTGTGGAAAACAATGAGAGCAGGAAGGAAAGGGATGATGTCGACTAAAAATCAATAACATCAGGTATCATATGGGAAAGGATAAGTGGATGATGACTTTTGATTATTTCCTCCAACAAAGAAATGAGAGTGACATGACAATGACATGAAGAGATGTCGGGTTTAAAAGCAAGCAAAAGGAAATACTTATTCATGTAACATACAGTTACAATTTATGTTATGGCAGGGCAAAAAGCATAACTGAGCCAAGACACAGACCAGAGATATTCATGTAGCTCTCAGAGATCAGAATTTAGACACAATCTCCTGCTTTGGAAGTTTCTAGATGCTGACAGCCAGAAGCTGGGAAGGTAATAGTCCCTCTACAAATGTCCCGTTTCTCATCTTTGTCTTTAGGTGACTGTTGCTGCCTTCTAGAGACAGGATTTTGGCTTGGTGAGCCCCGTGGTTTGACACAGGGTGATGGCTCTCATGTTCTCTAGTTAGCAGTTTCAGTTAACAAAAAAGTGAGAACATTGACAATTTCCAGCTCCAAAGTGCTCTTTGTGAGTGTGAAATGTCATAATTGAATGTGCACTCTCGTTTTAGCTGGGCCATGCAGCAGTACTGGCAAGTTCTCTCACAGCTGGGGGGAACTTGAATACCTAGAAAAGTCAAATGGTGTAGTTATTCATTTTGCTTTCATCTTCTTGGGCTTCTAATGCCTACCTCTGTCAGTTTGGTTAAACGTGCATTTAATAGACATATCTTAAGTCAGCTAGACAAGATGCATGACACCTTCAAAGAGAAATTCTCTGTAGGTGGTCTGCCATGTTGCAAAATGCAATTAGCTGAATATCTCCACCATGTGAAATCAGCACATCCCCAACAGGTGAGGCACTTCAGCAGCTGAGCAAAGGAAAAAGGAGGTCTCTTCCCAGGGGCAGGCAAGATGGAAAAACAATAGGTAGATGAGGGTACACCACCAGTGAGGTGGTGGTGGGGGGAAAGACTTTAATGATAATAACGAAAAAGGACTGAAAATATTTTCCATCAAACTACAAGCACAACTGCGGTGAGGTAGCCTGGCACCCGTCATTCTGCCTCCTTCTTTTCTTCCCACCCACTGAGGTCACTCTGTCACTGGTGACAGACGTAGGTAGCAGGGCTGAAGCTTATCCCTAATTTCTTGGTCACCCCTTTTGGCCCTTGTTGCTGTAGCTCTAACAACACATTTCCCTCCTTCAAATCTTTCTACTACCTCGACAAGTACTCTTCCTAAATGAAGTTTACAAATATATTTCGCTACCAGCTACACACCATTTCCTTTTTTACTGAAGCTGCAGTCTTACTCCAATTTTCTAATTGGAGAATTCATGAGAAATTTGTTTGAACTTCTTTTCATTAGCATTTTTCAATCTGGAAATTTTGAGTAATGCTTTCCAAGGTACTTTTCGGTAATGGAGCAGTGAATAATGAGAATTTATTTCCCTTTTCAAAAGTAATTAATAAACAAAGAGAACATACTGTTTCCCTACTAAATCAATAGATTCATAGAATGTTTTCTTCCTGGCAGCTATAAAAGAAATGTGACTTAATGTAATGCTAATTCTCAGAAAATAAAAAAAAAAGCTATTATAGTCACTTGAACTAATGTTACATGTACAACAGAGAACTGGGAGCAACTCCTGGACTCTCTACAGGAAAACAATAGGTGCTGTGGTAATGCAGAGGTGCCTTTGCTTTTTAGAGAATATTTTAAGAAATATATCATTGTATGAAATATCTTTGCTAACTGTGTAATTAATTGGCTTTAATGGTCAAGACAGAAAAACCCATCTTATACTTTCTGTGGTTCACTTGATGGAAACAGAAGTTGAGGCAAGGATAAACAGTCAAGCAATATGTTTTTGGAGAACCTGGAGCTCTTCAGAGTATTTGCTGTGATTCCAGGTGAAGTGCATGGCAGAGGCTGTGCAGCAGAGGAGTTAGGGTATGGGAAGCATGAGGATGAAGACAGTTCAGGAAGAAAGCAGATAACAGAATCAGATTTTAGATATTCAGTGACCAGACTTTGATGTTAAAGTGCACCAGAAAGAGAGTTTGAAATGAGAAAAAATGTGTTTGCGTGGAAAACCTACTGCCATAGCGCTGAGAGGTGTTAAAGGGCAAGAGGGAGAGAATACAATCTGTCCAGTCAAAATTGGAGTCCTGAAGCAATAACAGGAGGCAATCATGTTCAGTGAACAATTAGGGACAGGACTAAACATAGGCTAAAAACTGTTTACGAACAATATGAACTAGAAAATGAGAATACAAAGTGCAGTAAGAAGCAAAAGGAAACAATTAATTGTGTCCAGAAGGAAGAAAATATTAAATAATAAAAACACAGCAACAAAAATGTGTTGAGATGTTTAGATTATGATTTTTTTTTTCCTTTTGAAATCCACCGTATACAGTGAGAATAGTTCACATGCTCAGGTAATCAAAAATATTCCTGAGCAGAGTAACTAAGAGCTTGGACTAAATTAACTATCAAAACTTAACAAAGGGACAGAGACCTTGCAGACAGGTCCAGAAAATTCTATAATCAGTGTGCAGCTGTGCTACAAAGGCTGGCACACTGTTACGATGCAAAGGGAGGAAAAATCTGATTCCCATTTGATGTGAGTGTAAAGGGGAAAAGCAAAGTAAGACCTCTGCAATTTGGGTTTTTGTTTTTTGGAAGACAAAATGTTTCAAAACGTTCTTGAATTCCAACGTAGGAACAATGACAATAAAAATCAGATATCAGGTGAGTAGAAATGTTTCATTAAAAAAAGAGAAGATATAATGCCACGCTGATTTCAACCCGTTTTCATTGCATATTAAAATACAAAATAAAACTGGGGAAGTGAAAAAAAAAAAAACCCAACATATTTTGAAGTAGAAAAATCTAAGCATTCCAATACAGTGAAATTGAAACCTTTGCACTCGCCAGTGTACCTCTCCCTCTGCGCATTGCCCTTGCCCTCAGCCTTAACCTCCCAGTGCTTATTTCAGAGCAAAACATCAAAGGCAACAGGATTTCCTCTTGAACAGCCCGAAGCAGCTCCATGTTCGCTTCTTGATGTCTCCAACCACACCCGGAGGCATCCAACCTTCTCTGGCCATGCTGTCAGGAACCCGCACGACTAGTCAAAGCTTTCTGGTTTTGCCCCAGTTCCCAGATGTCTGGATCCCTTTGAGCCTTAGCCTCAAATAGCTCCATGTTTCTCTTTACCTTCCTGTAAAATGGGTATTTCATAACCCATATGTAAAATGCCTGTGAAGGAAGAAGACTTCTATTCTTGTGTAATCCTCTCAAATTATATGTTTTGTAGGAGTAAAACAAGATATGAGTATGTACATGCACACGTGCATGTTGGACTAGATGTACATATACACCGTACTTCTTGTGTACCATCACAAAATGCTAGAAGTAATGGCTAATGACAAGAAAGAGGGAATATCACTAAAAAAGGGTCCTTTTTGCAGATGACCGTGTTAATAAGTAACTGCACAAATCAACGTTGGCTCTTGGACATGATTGTCTGGGTGTCAAATCTGACTTTGATGTTAGAAAACCATGTTAAAATGGGATGTGGAATAATGTGGGTGAACACCAAGGAACCAATATTATTTTATTGACTGCCCTAACAAAAACCAGCAACAATTATGAAGTTTTCTATTAAAAAAGCATAAGTCTTATAGTAAAATTAAGAAGAAAAAAACAGACAAAAAAAGTATGTAAAATAGAACTTACTTTAGCCAATTGACCAGGAAAAATATGTGAGAATGATGAGAATTATGACAAAAAAATCTCTAAAGCCTCAGCTTACTGAAAACTGCAGTGGAAAAGGAAACAGTGTGCATGTTATATTTCAGGACCACAACAGAAATCAGAGAAGATAGTGGTTCTGCTACAATAATAATTCAACACTAGTTTCCCGATAAACCCAAGCTTTATCCATAATCAGTTGCCTCAACATACACCAAAAGTTGAGAAGCATTTCTAAAAGGAGACAGTGTAGAGCAGGCACAATTTCAGTCAAAATATTGCATTTTAGAGAACCCAAATTACAGTGAACTATGTACAAGCACTGTCCCCATCCTGCTCCAGCTGAGGGAACTAGGGAGGAATTTATCTGTAAAATGCTGATGCAGGAGATTGATAAGCATACACTTGGGAGGAAAATATGCAAGTTAAATCACCACAAAGCTGCAATCAAACCAGCCGGGGCTGTGCAGCTATGGGTGCTGCTTTCAGCATCACTTACTTTGCAGCCACACCAGTGCCCTGATGCAGTTCACTGCATGTCCCCAGACTGCTGGACTGACAGCACTGGAAGCAGGCTGGGGGCAAGCATGAGGGGGACAACAGAAAGTGGTGCCATTTTTTCCCAAAATAAAGGCAGCAGAAGGAAATAACTTGATAGAAACATGAAAACAACCTGCAGGTAAAGGGACTGCAGAAGTTGCAACTTATCTACTTTCTGTGTGCTCTTTCTATCACCATGTCATTTGTTTAAGTCTGCTCAGGACAATTCCATGTCCCCACTTGAATGAAGATCTCCCTGGTTAGGAAAGCACAGGTGACCAACTTGCGACAGGATAAATCAGGATATCGGGTATGGACTAGACTATATGGTGAAATTGAGCTGGTCAACAGAGGTGGGGTTATACGGTAGTGTGTGTATGTGTGTGTATCTGGAGGAAAAGATACTCAAATCCCTTTTTTTAAAAATAAACCCAAGAAAATATATTCACGCACAAACTTGGCATTTAGCAATGAGCCCAAAAAATTAGAGAATGGGAAATTTTAAATATCAAAACATTGCAAGCAAATTCACACTTATAAGAAGAGATGATCTGCTAGATGCTAAGCAATACTAATCTAAAGTGTGGAACAGATTTTCTTTCATTCTTTTGGCAGTGTTATCCTGTTTCCATTTTAATGGGGATCTTTATATGTTAGTGCTTAAAATGATTCAGCAATTCTTTTTTTTTTTCCCCCCTTGCATAAAATTCTACTGACTTTACAAATGCAGCTAGAAAATTTAATTTTGTTCACTCTCAGCTCTCAGAGTAACAGTAATTAGACACAATCAGGAATGATACAGTTGGGATAACTACTTCTTTGGGTATTTTTATTTGTCCCTTACATCAGGCTATTACTCTTCAAAGTTTCAGGACATTGTGGCAATAATGAAAAGTATTAGTTCATTCACAGCCCATTGGACTAGGTGTTTATCCAAATCCCACTATCAACAAGATGGGGGCAATCCTCCCACTTGGAAGCTCACTCATATCACATTACTTACGGGATCCGCTGCCCACCACTTCAAAGCAGCCATCTACCAAGGAGGGCTGAAAAGCTGTTTCACAGTGCAAATCAACAGCTTCCAGCACTGCAGGGCAGGATATAGAAGCTGTCATCTGTAGCATTTTATAAAGAATTTAGGAAAGAACATTATTTTTTGATTGTTTTAAAAATGTCTGTGTTATGAGTACATGTAATTTTTTGACTGATATCATTTGAGAAGGATGAGATCATCCTTGCCATTTCCTACAGAAAAATGTATATTTTTTCATAGAGCTAATACAAGCTCCATTGTTACGTTACCTCCTACACTTTGTAGCAAGCGAGCCACAGCCCTCAGAACCAAAATGGCTCAGTCACTACGGCAGGAGTATGAATGTAAGTGGAAATGATCAGAAATACTGCTCGTCATGCAGCCTCCATGGACTGCTTGTGGAGATGCTGACTGCAGGGATGGCACTTGTGCAGAAGGCTTTTTTTGTTATGCTATTTCAAACACCGCGTTCAGTTTGTGATCCGGAATGGATAATGTATATTAGATGTAGTCTTCTCTATCCTACCTTGTCTGGTGCAAGAAAGACAATTGTTGCAATAATTTGATCCATGGATCTCAAAGTAATGCACAGATATTAATGAAGCTACGGCACACCCAAATAAAGTAGCTTTATATCTCAATACCATTAGAAGTGGGGCATGCACAACTCAAACACATTATGCTTAGCACAACATTTTCCTGCCTAATTAAAAGGGAACAAAGAAAAAACACAGCAAAATTATTGTCACGCAGTAATAGCTTGTCAGCTTAAGGGAAAGGATTTCTTTCAAAGACTGTCCTTCATTTCTTTAGGAGCAAAATCCAGACCAACTTAAGGCTGTGCTTAGCGTTAAGCATGTTTTACAATTCACGTGCTTCATTCCTGTAACGAACAGGACCTAATGTTGCTTTAATTAAGTGCCTTGCCCTCCTCCCAAATAATGTGAGACCTTGGTTAGTCCGGAAAAAAAGAAAAAAAAAAATCCAACCCCCAAACTACATTAATTTTCTTTATGCCTCCCCATTTCATTTACAGTGTCATTTGTCTCTGTGATGATGCAGCAAAAATAAAGCCTTGCTTGGCTAGTTTGCATTGCACCTCGCTGCGCTGCTCCAACTCTCCGTGCTTTCCTCCTGATTTACAGTATCTCGGCTCATCCCACCACATCAATCACCACATCTCTCATCACTGAAGGAACAGTAAGGAGGAAGATGCAAAAGTGGAGGTGGGGGAGGAGGGCAACCCGGCATAGAAATGCCCTGTAAAAAATGGCTGGTGTTAAATTTCTGTCTGCAGAGACAGGGAGATAAAATCTGGCATGTGAGGCATCTTAGCTGCGAATGACTGTTCTAACTTCATTAAACTGCAATTACTGGATTCAGGGGGGAAATGATGCCTCCTTTAAGGGAACATATAATCACTAACACAGCTTTTTCCCTAAAGAGAAATCTGTATGACAAATAGCTTGCGAGATAAGTGTGGTATTTCTATGGTAATTCTATGTTGTCCTCGACAGACCAAAGGCAAATGCAGGTAACTGTAAGGTAGATGAAATACAAGCCTGACATTTCAGCATGTTATTAACTGCATGCAGGATATGCAGAACACCTCCAAAATACAGACGGTCCCTGCTTCTGTGGGTTTGCAAATTGCCAGTTCTCATCCCCGCATGGAAGTACAGACTGAATGTTGCTTGCGAGCTATGCCTTACATTTTAAGACAGCTTTCCTCTCCCATTGTGGTATTGCCATTTCCAATTAAAGGCATTTTATGCTAAACCATCGATTTTTCAGTTTCTGTTCTCTGCCAATCACTTTTCTCTCACAACAGTTAACATCTGTTTTCTTTCTGCGTTGCTTTTTTAAAAACTAATCATGGGTTTGGACAATATTCCCAGTGCAGATATCCTTTCCCATCTGAAACATAGTGGAAATGCAACTCTGGCTTAGAGCTTTGGAGCTCAGATTTCTCTATTATGATAGGAAAAGTGGAAAGTTGAGACATAAACATGCCTGAACTTCAAGCGCATTTTGCTTTCCCAGCGTTATTCTTGGTCTTACATGATTTTAACTCTGCTGATTCCAGTAGAATTATTCCTGGCTTAGACTATCATAAGGGAAAGGGGGAATAAAGATTAATGTAAAAAGCATTTTAAAAAAATAAATATCCAAGATACTTTGTTACCTATGTGGTCAAATCTTGGAATCTTTTCTTGATACTTAGTAATCAAATATTTTATTGAAATGATATACTGCTTTGGACCAAGTAAAAATTTAAAAAAGTATTGCAAAATTTGGATATATACACACAGTCTGGACAAGG
Organism: Balaeniceps rex; assembly: GCA_013401315.1. NCBI lineage: Eukaryota > Metazoa > Chordata > Aves > Pelecaniformes > Balaenicipitidae > Balaeniceps > Balaeniceps rex. Next base: position 14,779 of record VYZW01026420.1, read on the forward strand.
TTTTTCTCCCTGCCTACAAGAAAAACAAAATCTGAATAATTTTTTCAACTTTTTTGTTTTCCCCAGCTCTTATATTCTTTTCAGTTGACATTTCCAGCATGTTACTTAGAAATTTAACAATTGTTAAAAGAAAACTGTTAACTTTTCTTTAGTCTCTCTCCTCCTCTGTCACTTGCATACATGCATGTGCAGATACACAGGACATCTCAGATGTGTGAGGAGCCAGCCCGATTAGGAATATGGAATAAACTTAATCTACCAAAAGAATGTCAAAAATCATAGCAGACAGAAATTCTAGGCCAAATTTAATATTGGTCAGTCTTTCTACCTTCTACCTGAATAAAGTTTTGTCATTTAAATGTTATCACTGCTCACCTTTAGGATGCTACCAGAGAGTCAGGAGGATGCACAAAAAACACACCAGCTCTGGACCAATTATGTGTCCTAACATCTCACCTTCTGCATATTTCTCTTTTGCTTAGTAAAATATACAAGTGCTCTTTCTGGAGGTAACCCCCATTGTATTTTCTTTAGGACACTCAGGTTACTTCATGCGTAGACAATTACCTATGTGATTTTTATGTGTCATTTATGAGAAGAAACTGGCATAGTGTCCTCAATACTAAGAAGGGGGAACTTATCTTCATATTTTGTGGAAATAATACTATGTATTATTCAGTTTAGAAAAATGAGCCATATCTGACCCCAAACCCAGGTTGTCTGAGCTCAGGTGATGGGATCACAACAGTAGGTGATACAGCTAAAGCAAAACACTGGTTTAACCAGAATTCCAGGATCACCACTTGTATAGCTAAATAATAAGGACCCTGGGACCAAAGAGCTCTGACTGGCTTGTGTCCACACTGCTCAGGAGTAGTCCCCTCCAGAGGACATTTTTCTTGACTAGAGTTAATTGGAGCAGAGCAAAGAGCCTGGGAGAAAGCTAACAGTTTTGCAGTGGGCAGATTGAAGCTCCAGGCTTGCTCCCTGGCTTTCTGCACAGGGGTTCAGAGTTAGCCTTCCAGAATGGTTCCTTCTAACCAGAAAATCACAGTGACCCCACTAACAAAGCAAAAGGGAAAACAGCATCTGTACCTCCCATGTTGTACTTGGCAACGCTGTATACCCCAAAATGATCTGGTGGGAGCATTGCCAGACAAAGAACTGGAAAGAACAGTTGACTCAGTAACAGAGAATATGCAATTTATATGCAGCCTAACCCACTATTAACAAAAATGAGAGCTCAAGAGTTTGTAAGCTGGAGGAAAAAAAGGAAGAAGGAGAAAAGTATAGGGTATGTATCAATCGAAAGCACAAGAGGTGAGCAATCGAGGTAGATGTTGTGGTAGATGAGAGCCTGTGACCGGACAAAGAGAAATTGGCCTTGCAGAGCAACTCAGGATCTGTAGAAGATAAGAAGATATATACCTAGAAAGGCTACAGATGGGTGAGAGGGAAAACAAAAGAAAGGAGATCGATTACACCAGAAACATAATCTATGTCCATGCTGTACATGTTGTGACTGGAAAAGGGCTTCAGACTGTCGTTTCATAGCACTTCTCTCCACCACTATACTCACAACCCTGACAGCTGTGTTTTTTGATCCATATGACCCCGAGCAGGTAGAAAGATTTGGTTTGTGCTTGTGCTAAAATGAGATTTCCCTTCCTAAAGCTTATGCTTAAACCTTAACTCAGTTTGTTTGACATTCAAATGCTTTCTGTGAATTTCTCCCCCCAAGGCTTAGCCTTCCTTCTCAGGGCAGTACTTTTAAGCAACTGATTTGTGGAGACTTGGGAGCAGTGAAGCAGAAGGTTGGAGTTGGACATAGCGACAGTCACACGAGTTCAGAGCAAATCCATTAAACCCTGTTCTCAGTGAATCCACATCTTAGACCTAACCTACCACCATGTCCCTCCCGTTCTACATCAGTGTAACCTTAATGACATCAGTGGGGAGTTGGTAGTGGAAAAAGGGATCCATGCAGTTGAATTTCAAGCTGCAGACTATTACGCTTATGATGCATGCCAGAGTCATTATGAAAATGATGAATTGTGACTGATCCTGAGGAAACTTTGGTATTCATAGTCCTCCAGCCACATATTTCCTCTTATACCCTTAAAAATGCAAATGTTCTCCCTTTAAGCAAAACAAACCAATGTCTGCCTATAATTTTGCTGGGATACACAGGCTGTTAGCCCTGTACTTAGGGGGAGTGGTGTGTGTCAAACAGAGTAACACCTGGGTGCTCTTGATCATACAAAGGTTTTTTAATGTCTGTAATGTTGTGAACAGGAAGACATTGTGCCCTGAGAAGTGCAGTTGGTTGGAATCCTTGCTAGTTGAAATAACAGAAGACGAATAGGGTCATCTTGCCATGGTAGAAGGTGTTTGTTCTTTTTTATAAAATATGGCATCATGTGTGTGTTTTCTGGATTATTAAGAGATACTTT
>VYZW01026424.1:0-86047 GCA_013401315.1 Balaeniceps rex
GCGCACCCCACCGGCGGGGGCGGGGAGGGGGCGGGGCGCCGCGGCTGGCGAGGCCCCGCCCCTGCCCCGAGGCATGACGGGGCTTGTAGTGCTGCCCCCTTGCCCCGGCCGCGGGGCGCTCCGCCGCCGGCACGCACCTGTAAGGGCCCGTGTGACCGTGCGTACGCACGGTTATACACATACATATACACACGCATATACGTGTGCATATACACGCGTGTGTACGCATGTGCGTGTATACGTGTGTGTGCATATGTATGTGTATATATGTGTATGTATACGTATGCAGATTTTTGTGTGTATATGTCTGTATACGTGTCTGTATATGTGTATGTCTATGTATACATGTGTATATATGAATGTGTGTGTATACACACGTGTATGCATATATGTGTGTGTGTATATGTATATCATAGAATCATAGAACCATTTGGTTGGAAAAGACCTTTAAGATCGTCAAGTCCAACCGTACCTGTCCACTACTAAACCATGTCCCTAAGCACCTCGTCTGCCCGTCTTTTAAATACCTCCAGGGATGGGGACTCGACCACTTCCCTGGGCAGCCCGTTCCAATGTTTGACAACCCTTTCTGTGAAGAAGTTCTTCCTAATATCCAATCTAAACCTCCCCTGGCACAACTTGAGGCCGTTTCCTCTCGTCCTATCACTTGCTACTTGGGAGAAGAGACCAACCCCCACCTCGCTACACCCTCCTTCCAGGTAGTTGTAGAGGGCGATAAGGTCTCCCCTCAGCCTCCTCTTCTCCAGGAGGTTGTTTACAACCCCAGGTCCCTCAGCTGCTCCTCGTAAGATTTGTGCTTCAGACACCTCACCAGCTTTGTTGCCCTATATGTATATATATGTATGTATATGTGTGTGTGTATATGTATGTTCATCTGTAGGTATATAAGTATATGTCTATGCATATGCGTCTATTCGTGTGTATATATGTATGCACATGCATACACTTACTCATAAATACACATGTGTGTATATATAACACGTGTACGTATATATGCATATATTGCATCTATGGTGGGGTGCCACCTTTCGCAGAGCAGGTCAGGGAGGTTCCTGCCATCAGTGAGCCCAGCTCCAGCAAGCAAAACCCAAAACACAGCCCTCCATCCCCCCCGAGCGTGGCTTGGCCATGCTGGGAGCTGGGTACCCCTGGGGTTGCAGAGCAGGGCTGTAGCACCCCCCCAGGGCAGGGACGCAGCAAGTGCTCCCCCTTCCTCCAGTAAAAGTTGGTTTTCCAAACATCTGTGCGCATTTATGGATCTTGGTCCTGGCCTTCGGGTCCTCGCGGTGCAACACTGGGGTGGTTTACTGGGGATAGGTGGTGGGGCAGCAATCCCCACCATCTGGGATCCAGCACCAGCAGCAGCAGCCATGCACGTGTTTAAAGCTTGGTAACCTCGCATCACTCGGAGACTTGTAATGAGGGATGTTTCAGCTGACAGATCCCTTACAGATGCTACAAAACCCTCCAAAATACTTGTTACAGGAATATTTCTGCATGAGTAACCCTCCCCATCTCTGCAAACCAGAGCCTCCCTATTTTTTAATAACAACATCAAGCGCGGTGGAATAAGAAACCCACTCGCTAGGAGTCAAGGGCTATGCTCAAAGGCTGTTACATGGGCTCAGAACTGAAGATGAGCTGGATGGAGTGGCTGCTGCCCCGGCGTGAAAGCCCAATGCCACTCAGGCTCACACCTGGCTCTCGGTTTTTAGCCTTATTTCTTTGCTAGAGTGAAATAAATAATCCTGAATATTATAACCCGTGGTGTGCTGCCCCGATCCTGCCCAGGTACATCTTGCTATGTGTGTGTGGGTGCTTAAATAAACATACAAAAACATATTTCAAGCAAGGCAGGGAGATTGCTCTAATCATAGGCTGCTCCGGCAGTACTGCCGATGATGCCTGTTGTAGTGGTTCTCCAAGAGCATTTGTTTGGACAAAATATATTATTGATATAAGTACTTTGAAATACTATTTCAGCTGGAGGACCCTTCTAGCAATGGAAAGAAAGACTACATTAATGGATTTTGTTCTATATTTTCTGTAGCTTAAGGGAAATCACAGCTGGGATGTGGCCTTCAAACTTATTTTTGTTTTCTTGTACATAGTGGGAAACAAAACCCCAGATTTTTAAGGGAAATGGGGGATTTTACCACTGCATCACTCAGAAGAAGACATGGTCCTGCCCCAGCACGACAGACAAAGTCAATGGATATGCTTTCCTTGCACCTCTCCTACGAGGACAGGCTGAGAGAGTTGGGGCTGTTCAGCCTGGAGAAGAGAAGGCTGCGGGGAGACCTTATTGCGGCCTTTCAGTACTTAAAGGGGGCCTATAGGAAAGATGGGGACAGGCTTTTTAGCAAGGCCTGTGGTGACAGGACAAGGGGTAATGGTTTTAAGCTAAAGGAGGGGAGATTTAGACTAGATGTAAGGAAGAAATTTTTTACAGTGAGGGTGGTGAAGCACTGGAACGGGTTGCCCAGAGAGGCAGTGGAGGCCCCATCCCTGGAAACATTCAAGGCCAGGTTGGACGGGGCTCTGAGCAACCTGATCTGGTTAAAGATGTCCCTGCTCACTGCAGGGGGGTTGGACTAGATGACCTCTAAAGGTCCCTTCCAACCCAAACTATTCTATGATTCTATGATTAAGAGATATAACTTGCAGCTCCCAGATAATGAGAACAAAAGGCTAAGGGTGATCATCCCTTCTGACCTCTGGTGCGTAACCCCAGGCATCCCGAAAATAGCCTTTGCCTCAAAGGCGGTATTTCTTTCGAAGAAGCGTAGACACCAGAGATAAAAACAGCCCTGATAGTAAATCCACCCTTGCTTTTGGCAACTGCTGCAAACAAAGTCTGGTGTTAAAACTGAGCTCTCCATTGAACATTTATTGGTTTGTCTTTGGATTTGCTGTAACTTTGTACTCTGCACTCAACAGCCCGTTATCTCTGCTTTATTTCCAACCTAGGTATTTATAGCCCTCTGATCGAGGCATCCTTTAATCTCCTCTTTGCTGAGCTATCGATACCAGCATCCCCTAATCCTTCGCTACAGGGCAAGTCATACCTTTGCTCTCGAGCAGGAGCGTACCCTGCATCTCCCCATAGCTGCTGGAGGTGTCGCTTCCCATGGGACCCGACCACGGGGGAGTAAGGAGCACGCGTGCAGGCACGTGGGAGATAGGTGGTGGGTGATGGCGACGTGGGGGGCGTGGGTGGAGAAGCTCCTGGCATGAACCCCGGCACCAAAAGCCCTCTGGGTCCCACCTGGGAAGAAGCCACATCTCTCCTCCCAGGGACAAGGCACTTCCTTCCCCAGGATGGGGGGCAAAAGTTGGGGGAGATGGGGTGGGGAGGAAGGTGAGGGATAGGTGGAAAGCCACCACAATCACAGACAGGCATCACGCCGGGATGAGCCCGATGCTGCCTGACCCCTGCGCGCTGCCTTACGTGCTCGGAGCCTTGCGTGTAATGAATCACTTGCCACACATGTGATGTAACATGACAGTGTTAATAGATCTCATTATTATCTAATTTACTAGGGGAAACTGAGGCGTGGAGAGGTGAATATTATGCCTGGTGCGTACTGGGGCTAGATTGCAGGAGACCTCATGCTGCAGTCCCATGCTCACTTTACTAAGCCATATAGGAATTAGGCACAGCTGACAGAAGCACCCGTGGAGGATGCTGAAGAAAGCCTGGGGGGAGAGGACAAGTTCACAGGGGTTTGCCTTGCCCATAGCACTCAGGTCCTGACACAGCAAATGGTCCCTTGCCACGTTGAATGGGGTCTCGTTTGGCTCCCAAGAGCTGCTCTGGGCTGCTCTCTCCCGCTGCGCTCTTCTGTAGCAGCTGATGGGTTTATCACTTTGACCCTTGGGAGGCTCTTTCCTGATTTCACCCGGCTGTGCTGCCCTCCCACAGAAGCTGAAGCACCGATGAGGGATTTCTAGTATCCCAGCATCCCCGCTTCGGCCTTGTTCCTGCTGCCCAGGCACCAGTGGTGCCGGAGCTGAGCCTGGCCCTGTCCTGGGACAGCATCTGCAGCATTTGCAGCAGGACCAGGGCTTGCGTCCCATTGCTGACCCTCTTTTGTTTAACTCTAAATTAGCACCTTCGTGATGAATAGCCTTTGATGGACTTCTCTTTCATGAATTGGCCCAATCCCATCTTAAATCTGTGCAAGCATTTATCCTTCACACAACTCCCTGGCTCAGCCCTGCTCACCATTCCCTTCCCCATCTCCACCCTGCCTCAGGGTTCATTTCTTTCTCAAGCACAGTTCAGAGGAAGCTTAAGAGACAAATCAGCATTACAAAGCATTCCTCTTGTAAGAGGAACAGTTTTCAGAAAGCTTTTCTTTCCCCACTTTAAAAAAAAAAAGAGGAAACAGCTGAGTTTGGTGGCTGCTTTTGGTATTTCCTTGTATTTAAAACGTCCCTTGCTATGGAAAAAGAGCAACCACCACTCGAGGCTTACAGTCTTCTGCAACATGCCCAGAGGTCTGGAGAAGCTGATGCTAAAAGCGGGACTTCATAACTCAGCTACCTGCCAGCAGCAAGCCCAGGGGCTGGTTTTCTCTGTGATCCCACCACGTCCCCATGTCCCGTAAGCTTGTACCACACCATGGTGAGACAGCAGGGAGCTGAAACATAAAAGACTCAGTCTTTTTTGGGGAGCCAAGCTGTCCTGAGGCGACCCAGCACCATGGATAATTGGTTGGAGAAGAGAGGGTAGGTAGGTAGAACACCACCTCTACTGATCCATCTCATTTCAGACCATTTTTTCCCTCCCGGCACTGAAACTTGGAGCTGCTGCCCAGCAAATTGGAGCTCTGAAATCATCTTTGATATTTAAACAACTATTTTCTGTTTTCTGACAGCCACATACTGTTCCAGTGATCATGTCGAACAGGCTTTCTGAGTCAGATGCAAAACAAAATGACACATGGTCCCCTCTGATGTTCCCATCAGAGCACGTATGGTCCTGTGATCTCTCTGTAGCGACAAAGAAACAGTAAAGGCTCTTGGCCAGGTTTCTGTGCTGCTCTAAACTACATATGGCCCCAACAGCAACAGCTCATCCACACCGCGCTGCTGTCTGTATTATTACATAAATTGATCGCGAGCCAGAGTGGTTTGGCTGGCCTCATGGTCATGCCACTGAACACCCTGGGTCCCCAAAAGCATGTGGCCGGTCCAAAACTCCCCCTCTGGCCCCAGTGCATCTCCTGGCCATGCCCAGATCATCTTCTAGACCTGGGCTGCCAAGCTCAACCTGCCAGGATACTTCACCAAGTTCTTCCCAAAACCTCAGAGATGCTCCTCGTTCCTGGGGGAGAATCTGTGTCCCCAAGGGGCGTCCTCAAGCCTCTCTAAACCAGCCGCCTCCCCAGGCTGCGAAACAGAAGTTAGCATGGCCTTTCTCATCCAGCCCATAAGATTCAGAGGGATTCAAACTTACACCCAAACAAACTTCATCGGGAACCGAAGCTGCTGGGACCGAGCGTGATGACAGGGCGCTGGGCGGCTGCCGGTGCATGACGTGCTGCGGTGTGTGCCTGCATGGGTAATCGCTGTGGCTCGGTGCCACGAGCTGTGATTAAGTCATTAGTCAGACTTCAGTCGCGTGAAAATGATTGAGATTACAAGTCAATGCTGAATTCCTTCTTGGAAGGGTTAAGCAAATCAATATTTAGTGCGGGCTGACAGGAGGTCAGAGCATGTCAAACACAAGACATGATGCTGTAACCCAGAGCACAGCCGTTGCCCTGATCATCAGATTTGGGGTTCTTTGAAAGGAGCGTGCTAATTCCTCCGGCTCGTTACAAAATCAACCCTTGGTCCATTAAGGACTCAACATTAAATCAGGATAGAAAAAACGAACCACCCTGAGCCTGGCAGCCGGTCCCTCCTTTTCCATGCCCAGCAGTGGGTATGTGTGCTTGCACCTGCACTGCGCTTAGGCAGGGTGAAGGGGTGGCTGTGCAATCATTCGCAATCAATCGGGCCGATCGTGTGCGCCGATTAAATTACGTTCTTCCACCAGTTCTTAGAAATGTAATTTGCTTTAAGTTAATAAGCAAACATCTACCTTCTCAAAGCGTATTTGCAGAGATGTAAAATCAAGAGGCACTTCATAACGGCAGAGAGGAGGGAGGGAGGGAGCTGTTGCACCAGCACGGTGTTCAGCGAGGATGCTGCTGGCAGCTGCATCACAGTCGCCACCCGGATGGACACATATCAATCCTGGTGATGTGCATTAATTAATGATGAGGGACAAAAACTGCAGTCCTTTCAGAGGACCTCCCTTTGAAGACAACTGCAAAAGAGGAGCTTAAGCAGCACATGAAGCCTCCCGCTGTCCCTCTGCTGAGGACAGGATTGTACCCCGCAGGCTGTGGTGTGTATTTCATTGCTTTTCCTCGGACGTGGGTCTAGAGGGAAAGTTTGTTTAGCATTTGCAGTGATTTCCCCACCAACTGTACCCCGCTAGGTGCAGTCAACCCTCCACCAGCGACACCCCAGGAATATCTCATGGGTGGCTCGGATGGGAGAAGGTGCTCGGCTGCTGCCCAGCCTCACAGTGGTCCTCCCATGGACCATGCATACACACATCTCAGCTTTGCCAGACACCCACTCCCAAAATTAAAGTCTTTTTTTTTCTTCTTTTTCTTTTGTTCTTCTCTAAAGTACAATCTCTGAAGCTGTCGGCTGGAAGGACTCAGCCCTATGCATTTTCCCAGAGAGGAGGACGTGGTAGCATCTCCCCCTCACCCAACCCACGACACAACCAGCAAAATAGAGGAGGCAGGTGTTACTTTAGCAAGGCATATTTAAATGCATAATTAGACGAAATGAAAACACCACGCGTCGCTTGTTAGAGCTGATGTATCAGTCTGGAGGTTGATGTAATAAGAAAATCAGTACATAAACATCAGCTTGTGAGTGCTCCCAGTGCCCACAGGACAGGTTCACTTCATAGGTGACCTCCACAGCCCCTTTTACACGTGAGGAAACTGAGGCAGAGAAAATCAAAGTAGCTTGGCCAAGAACATTATCAGTCAGCACAGGAACATGAATGATGGATGCGCTGAGACGGTACCTTACCTGTATTTTAAAAGGACTGGCAAGCCGTGGGGACACCCATAGCACCCATCTCCCATCCAGATGATTCAGCCTCCCCTCTTGTACCCTCCTTTGAGAGGAGCAGCACCCACTGCACACAGCAGACCTGTGGCCCCGTGGGGACAGATCTTTGGCCAATGCACATCACCGGGCCACCGCTCCCCTTGCCGATTTACCACTTAGAGACCAGTCCACGCCACGTCCAAGTCCATGCTGTCTAACCACGGGTTAGTTGAAGAAACAAAGCAGCTTTCGAGTCCTCGAATCCCATGAAAACACACAAAACCACAGATGTCTATATATTTTTGTTTGCATTCAATATAGGCAGCCAAAGCTCTTTTTTTTTTTTCTTTTTTTTTCCCCCCTCCGCATGTTATGGAAAAAATCCTGTGCTTTCTGCCTGGGAACTCATATGCCAGAAGGCCCGTTGTAACTATGATTTAAGCCACATGAGCTGGCTGCGTGGTAACAGAGTAATACTCTTTCCCCGGCTTTCCCACTCAAAAAATATAATTAACATGGTGTCTTCTGGCTGGTTGAAGGCTTGCAGCCCAAGGAAGAAGTTAAAGGGAAGGAAGCCACCACGGGCTCTGTCAAAACAAGGTTTGTTTAATTATTGCTCAAGGGAGATTTGCAGCCAGGACCTGATTAAAAGCCCCCCAGGGGCCAGCCTGGCACGGCCACCTTCCACCCATTTTGAGGGTGGTGAGAGGCCAACAGCAAGACCCATGGTGGCCTGGCTGGGACCGGACCCACCAGGTCTCCTCTGGGTATCTCCAGTGCTACCCAAACAGAGGCTCAGACACCACCAATGACGTGGATAATGTGTTTGGGGGAGGAACTGAAAGGCTCCTACCAATTGTAGAGGCATTGGGCTCATTAGCTTCAGGGGGTTTATGCCAAACATTTCAAATCCCTCATTTTCTCCGCTTGACTGAAGGGTCCTATGGGACAGGGCCAGCAGCAGCTCTTGTTCTTTCTTCTGTAGACCAGCCGGTACCTGTTGTGCTTGCCCCTTCCCTGGGGTCTGCTTCTGGATCCTACCACTGGTTTGGGGTTTCTTCTTGCTTTTAGGGGCACTGCTGGATTTTGGAGTCAACACTTGGCTGTTCATAGCCACGTTGCATTCCTGGACTGATGCAGCCAATATCAAATCCCATTGCTTTCACCTGAAAGATCAAAACGTTTCCTCTCATTGCACTTTAATTTGTATTTACCATCATTTGAAGTCAAATTTCATCAAATGAAGTCTGAACTTCATTTGACGTGATCTTGTCCTTTCACCTGCGAAAACTCCCCTTCTGCAGCCCCTCAGTTTTACATGGGCTCGCCTCAAGTGAGTCACTGTGATATTGGTGAGGAAAAAGACTTGCTCTGAATATTATCCAGACGATGAAGAACACCGCGTCCCAGGGTGTCTGCAGGCTCGGGGTATGGCAGCTTGCTGCAACCCAGAATGAATCAGAGCTGTGAAAGCACAGACTCACTAACAGGAGCCAGCATCCCACCTTCCTAGCAAACGCTCAGCCCTGCCTTCCCACCAGCCCAGGCTCTGGTGTCTCCAATGGGTCCTACATAAGCTTGAGGAAGATCCAATGTCGTTCCACCCACCGCTGGTGGTCTTTGCCAGGACCCCATCACCAAATGGCCTCTAATGGCTTGGTGATAAATGGCCCCTAAAACACATTGGCTGTGTCTGCAACAATAAAATAACCCATGCCAGAGCTTCAGCATCATTTTGGACCAGGCCAACAAGCCCAAGCATTGCCCAGGCATGGTTAGGAAATCGCATGAGCTGGGGACAACTCGGAGGACACAGTTTGGATGGGGCCACCTTGTCTGGGGCTGCAGGAGACTTTGACAGCAGTAGTACATTGCCAGCTGGCCTCAGGACCAGGAAACCACCTGGGACACACTTAATTTATTAATATATCTGTTGTCTTTGAGGCTCAGTGGTGGTCCGAGAGCCACTGGCATAACCCAAGCTCCCCCTGCTTCCTCCATGTGGGCAACACCAATGCTCCTTGGCAGGAGTGACCAATGTGATGCCCACCAAGCCAAGGTTCACAGCCATGGGAAACAAGGCTTTCCCAGCAGGAAAACTAGGAAATGGAGGGGGAAACATGCTATTTTTTAAAAACTCATACCCTGGTTGTGTGAAAAGGGGAAGAGAAATGAAACCCTCTGCTCGTGGAGCGCCTCGTGAGTCATTCAGATACTAAGGTGTGGTATCACAGCCTGCAGAGCTCGGCAGGTCCACCCTTGCTTCGCTGCCTCTGCGGCGGGAGCCAAGCAGTTTTTCAGGGCTGGGTGTTGACACTGTTTCTGGGTACAGCCGATCACCCAGGGAAGACGGGCTTGCTCCAGGGCCGCCCGGCATCGGCAGACCGGCAAATCCCAACGGGAGCAAGCCGTGCTCTGACGCAGCCCGGCCATGCCAAGACCAGCGGCTGCCGGGGCTCTGGCAGAAACCACCACTTGTGTTGCTTTGGGATGGGGCACACAGATGCGTCTGACGGTGTTGTCTTGCACCACCCAGCGTACCAAAGGGAATAACAAAAGCCGCAGAAGCAACACAAACAAAGAGTTGGAGAGGCCAAAACGAGGATTTTTCTGGCTGCATGCTCGGCAAAGCCGGGCTTTGACCTCTGCGAGGCCAGGAAATGTAGGTGCGGTGTCCACGCCTGGATCTGGCGGCAGGAATTTTCCCTACGTAGCAACAGTTGTTATGTAGCAATAACACTTGGCAATTTTCAAGGCACTTGAGAAATATTAATTAATCTGCACATCAGCCCTGTCAGGTAGGCAGCTAAATATTTTCATCCATGCTTTACAGCTTGGGGAAGCGAGACCCAAAAAAATGAAGCAGCTTGTCCATGGTCATGTCAAGAACAGCTGCCAAGATGTGGGTGCTCAGCAACTGCATCAGGAGAAGAGAGCTGATGCAAAGGAAAGCTAAAGGAAAACCAGCACATCCATAGGCAGTGCATCAGGAGATTCCAAGGAAGCACCTAGTTTTCAGTCTAGTGAAACAAACCTCCCATCAGAGGGACTTTTCTGCTAATCGTGCTAGCATTTCACAGCTTGGTTTAATTAAACTAATCACTTCGATGATGACTCCTGACATTCACCTTCATTAGCCACTGGTGGTTGTGCTCAGCTGCCTTGACTTCAGAGCTATCAATGTCTGCTTTAAATAACCCATGAGTAAAATCAGCTGGGAGACAGTGTGTCTGGGTTTTCCTCTGGCATAGCCTGTACGGAGGTGGCTGGGAATGCAAGACTAAAGCCAAAACTGCAGTTTAACCCTGGCTGAGCATGGGCATGACCTTTTTCTGGATGTCTATGGGTGGGGAGAGATTTTTCTCTTTGGCACTGATGGTAATGACTGAGTGGAAGTGGGGAGAGGGGAAGAGGTGCAGGGAGGACCAGGTGAAGTCAAGAAGTTCAGTCCATGGCACCATCTTGCCAGTTGGCTCGGGAATGGTGTCATTGCTACACCTCCTGTTGCGTAAACACAGAGCTGATGCCATAACCAGGCTTCAGCCAAAGGGTATTTTTGCCCCAGCACCCGTTTTCCCCAAACAGAAATTAGGTCACGCTGGGGGTAGTGGCATCCTAAAAGCAGGGGTCATGACAGCTGGAAGGGCAAAGCAAAAGCTAGAAGGACGCAAGGTGCCACAGTCACCTCTCAAAGCATAGGGCTGTATGGCCAGAGAGCAAAGCGGGACCTTGTCCCGCACCCGTGAGAGCCACCAAGGCCACCATCGCAGTCACACTGCCATTCCTGGCAGTGTGCTCTACTCACCTTAAACCAAGGTGAAATGTAGAAAAATCACAAAATCCCAGGCAGATCGCAAAGGCAATTAGGTGCTGTGATGCAGCTGCTTCATTTTTTCTTCCTTATGGTTTAAAGTGCTGTTTACAGCTTGTGATTCCCATTTTACTGGGTACGCTGCTCGGGGAACACAGAAACAAAACTTTCAGTGATGCCATTTGTTGAAGCAGAGGAATTTGCAAAATAAAAGCAGACAGAGAGGTGAGATGCTGTTTCTTCACAGTTAAAGATGCTGCAGCAATGCTAAGTGCCGTTTGTCACTCTTATCTGAGGGATCCCAATTATAATTCCCAAAAAGCTGAAGAGGATGATGATTTCGGCCTGTTAGCAAGCAATTTCCCCCCAAACTGACCACAGTCCAAAAGCCTTTCTCCACAATGTTTCTTTATGAAGGTATTATTTTGCAAACTAATGCTCACAAGAAATCCACTCATGAAGATTTTATTAGCGGGGACCAGTCTCTCATTAACTGCTACGGCATGCAACGCTTGTTTAAAACATAGAAAAGCACCTGTTTGTAATTGATAATAGATAAAAAGCATAAGGCTTTTACGTTGAGAAAGTGTCATCATTTTAGCATGAGTAGAGCTGGTCAAGATATTGGGCATAAATAACGCTCTTTGTGCTGTGGCTCTCCTGAATGCCTGGTGGGATGCTGCGTTTATGAACGATGCACTGGGTACGGCACCGTTGCCGTGGGGTAGTTGGACGCTTAACTCTGATTGTATCTTTGGTACTTTGCCATGAGATGACTGATGCTTTAAAAAAAAGAAGCTGAGGAAGAAGTGAGAGGGTTTCACTATGAGGGATGGGGTTTAAGTATTCCTGCATTTCATTCAACCTTTATAATTGGAGGTTTCCTGACTGTGAAAGTGCATGGGGAAAAAAGTGACATTAAGGCCGTGTTCTTTGGGAAAGTGATGGCCCATGGCAGGTCCCGAGTGTTTATCTCTACCTTGAAAATCTTTTCTTTGCATCAAGTTAAATTTCTCAGTGCTGGCTCTGACGTGCTTTATCTGCTGTATATTTTGGCTGGCTTTTCTGTTGTGCGCCTTGGTTTTTGCTGTGACACGCAACACACGGTCTCTTAGGAATGCAATGGACTTTTGGACTCTTATTGAGAAGGATGTCATCACTGCAAAATCTTCCCATGCAGCCATAGGAGTGTTTGTGAAGGCTCCTCTTGAGGAGCACATGCCCTCCTTCCCAGAAAGGCCATTCACCGCCTTTTTCCTGCTGCGAAACCACATGAATACAATTCCCTCCGCTTCAAAGGCGACCTTGAGTGGCCAGAGCAGATGCCGCTGGTGACTGTGCTGGTGGGCAAAAACCACCATAGAAAGAGATGTGGGACCTTGGGCCAGACTGGCCAAGCGAGGAGGCACTTCTGCCCCCGGCAGGGTCCTGCTTCGCAGAGCAACCAGCTTCCCGAGCTTGTTAAAATGCTGTTTCAAAGGCAAGAGAAAAGTCCCTCAATTCCCAAACACGTATGAGCCTGCACCCCCTTGCCACTGCCCTTCCTACCCTGCTGCAGTGATGGGCAGGACTGCACCTCGCTTTGCACCCTGCCGTGCTGCGGGAAGGGGTACGTGATATACGTCGTGTACGCCATATACCCGAGCCCTTCGGCGTTGCCAGTAAAAACCAGCAGTTGTACTGGTTTCCAGGCTGCGGCAGAGGCGGTAGCAGAGCAGCAGGCACGTGCAGGCATTGCTTGCAATCGGGTGCCGATGAGGACAGGTCAGAGAGGAGAAAACTGGATTTCTCTTCCACCGCTGGCTGGCAGGTCCATTTATGCCAGGGCAGGGAGGAGAGGACACGGCATCCTCCCGGCTTGGTCCTGGCCGGGAAGGAGCGGGGAGGGGACCGCCAGCATCGGGCTCATCCCTCCCCACACGCTGCTGCTTAATCCAGCACCGTTCTTCCCGTCCCTCTTCAGAAAAGGGGAAAAAAAGGAGGGGGGGGGAAGCTGATGGAGGCTCACAAACTCCTAGTTTCTGTATGTCTTCCTGAATATGCATACAGATTTTGATACAACAGACACACTATTTTTAGTTTCCTTTGGGGTATGTTTGGGAGCAAGCCCTTAACTGTTGCTGTGCTGCTATAGAAACCGTATCCATGTACACTGACATGTTTACAATTGTTTTAAACGCCATAAACTTCCAAGGGCAAAGTCGAGCAGCTTATTTCCATTAAAGTCACTGCCCTGGTGTGGGTTTCTTTTACTATTACATTTATTAATTTAGGACCCTTCTCAGCTTCATCCGGCCCCATAGGGCTTTCATTTCAAGAAAGGCTCGCCAGCTCTCACTGCCATGGTGCTTGGCAAACCTGGAGCAGAGCAGTTGCAAATCTGGCTTGGGGAAGAGAAAATGTTTTTGCTAGCTCTCCCTGACCTCAGCTATAAGAGGGGTGTTTAGCAGACACAAGGGCACTTGTGCAAAGCTTGCTCTGCAAGTGGAGCCACCTGCCCACTGCCTCCCCGCACTCCATCCCGGAGTCGGGCAGGCACTGCAAAGGGTTGTTCAGCCCTTGTGGCCAGCTCACATCTATCTGGGACAGCAAAGCAGTGGCCTAACTTTTAAAAAAAAGCACAAAAAAACTTTTTAGTTTAGGCTTTGGGAAGAAAAAGAGCTTTTTTTAATTTATTTTTTAAGATTTCCTAAAGTTAGGCTTCCCCATCCCTTTTTGCTTTGAAGTTGCAATCTTTCTCCTACAACAAAGATTAGAAAAGGGGAGAAAAAAAGTGGTTTTTTTCCAACATCCCAGGTGGGCAGCAGATGTGGCAGAGAGGAATACCACATCTTTTCCTGAATGTGAGACGAGATGTATCATTTGAGCCAGATGAGGAGCGCAGCTTTCGCCCCATCCTCCTTGCACCCCTCGAAGTCACAGCCATCATCTGCAAGGTGCGTCGAGGGCACAGATGGACCTTCCCCTGGAGCACCAGCCCCAAAACAACCATGCCAGGACGAGGGAGCTCCATCCATGGCCAGGCAGGGACAGATGGCTGGGGACACCTCAGGGTGGCTCAGCACCCATCAGAGCACCCAAGCACACATCCTCTCCCTCCTGAACGCTGTCTGAGCCCCACTGCTTTGCTGCATTGAGCTGGATACTCTGGCAAAGGGAGACACTCACAGGCTCAACCACACCAAACTGGTTTTCCCTGTCTGGGAGCATCCGCGGCAAAGCCCGAAGCAGGATTTGGCCTCCAGGGTCTGTGTCTGCATTGAGCGCTGCCTGTTTTCGGAGGCATGAGCTTTGAAATTAGTCCTGTAAAGCTCTGCAAGCACTTTGCTAAGCTTAAGCTGGGTTTCCCTGAGTTACCCGAGATCAGTGGGAATCAGATCTACGCTGAAGCAAAGGAAACAAATGGAGCTTTGGGCTGAGTTTGCTCCTAACTTAATTTAATGCCTCCAACATTGGCAACACCTACTTTGCCTCTTTCTTGTGCAAATATGCCTGTGCTTACCTGGTTATTATTTGTCATTTCATCCCTGCCATGGTCAATTATTTATGTTTGCTAGGTCATGCAATACAGAACAAAAATGACAACCAAATAAGTAGCATCTGCAGTAACACCCAAACAGGTAAATAGAGACCAGTGTCGATGTTAGCTGTGGGTTGCTGTTTGCCTGAGCCAGCAGTTTCACCCTCCATGTATCTGTGGAGAGCAAGGAAGTGGCCATCCAACCTGACATCGACCTTGGTGGAGCATCCCGTGCCGTGTTGTGCCATGCAGAAAGCCCCAGGTGAAGTAGCCGACCCCCATACAACGTTCACGGGGCAGAGGCAGTCGTGGTCATGATGCTGTCCTCCACGAGTTAAAAAACGCAGTAGCCAAAACTCAGATCTTGGCCCAATCTCCAGTTTCTGAGCAGCTGGTAATGACAGTTTATCTGTTATTGATGTGCTCACTGCAAAGCAATTAAAAGTTGGCAGCCAAACAACCCCCAGAGCTTGTTGTCTAAAGAAAATATTTGCCTGCAGCTGGAGTTCATATTCCCCCAAAAGTCCAGGCTGAGGAGGCTTGTAAAGCCTTTCAGACCATGGGATGTGCCACCAAACTCATCTTGGGAGCTGCTTAGAGGGGGGAAAAATGCATGAAGAAGGGGATGCTCCTGAAGGTCCCGTCCCCAGCTGTCACGCTGCAGGAACCCCCTTACACAGCAAGCCAGGCAATGATCCCAGAGTCACCATCAGGACAAAACCTGCCGCTGCCTCCTTCTTTCTACCCCACTTCCACGGTCCAGCAACAGGTCCTATGTGATGCTGCCCTGCTGCTGCCTGAGCAGGGCTCACTAGCGTTGCAGGTAAAACAGTCTCGACCCAGGGAGTTTTGACTTTATTTATTTTACTGCCAGTTAACACAAACTTCTCATCACCCTTTTGGATATAGAACTGTTTGGGTGCTCAAGTATGAACTGGCTGGGTGCTCATGCATAAATTAATTTGGCGGTCATGCATGAATTAATTGGGTGCCCATGCGTAAGCTGATCGGGTGCTCATGCGTGAGTCATTTGGGTACTCATGCATGAACTGAAAGGGCACTCATGTGTAAATTAATCAGGCACTCGTGCGTGCATTAATTGGTTGCCCAGGCATGGATTATCTGGGTGCTTGTGCAGGCTCTAGCTGGGTGCTCATGCATGAATTAATAGGGTGCTCATGCATGCACTAATTGGTTGCTCATGCATGAACTTATTGGGCGCTCCTGTGTGAACTAATTAGTGCCCATGGGCGAATGCAGTAATCCCTGCAGTTCATGTCCAACTCGTTCCTCTCCTTGAAGCTCATCCTTAAAAGCTGTTCGAACACAAATCCATCATCAACTTTACTTTCAACATCGTCATAATCTTAATACACATCAGTTACAAGCTCCGCTCTTCCTCCTTGTGGACCAGACAGAGGGATTACTGCTGAAGCAACATGTGCATATGCTCACTAAAATGTCACTCCTTGCCCCCAGGAACCAGGGTCGGGGGTTACCAGCATCACAGCCCGAACTTTTATCTGTTACAAGCTCCAGCCCTTGCTCCATGGACTAGATTATCAGGGTCAACATTATCAAAGTCCAAATACATGTGCTTTTCATGACTTCACCCCTTGTCCCTGCAGACCAGACTGGAGGGGTTAATGTTGTAAAAACCTGAATGCAATACTTACTGCAAACTTCATACCGTGCTCCTGCAAAACACTTAGCCGGGAAGGCCACAGTGGTCTGAACATAGATCCATTGCAAACCCCACCCCTTGCACTTATTACAAACGTCAGCTTTGTCCCTGCAAGACAAAACCGAAGTCATTATGGCAGTTTGAATATTTGCCTGTTACAAATGCAAAACTTTTTCCCTCTGTGTCCCCAGAGCTCTGCTCTCCCAAGTCACCAACTTCATTTCTCCTGCTCCAGCTCCCCAGCTCAGCACTACGAGCTGCTTGCTGCCCACCAAGGTGGACCCTTTTGCAAGGAGCACTTGTTAATGCTCATATGTAAGTTGTTCAGGTACTCATGTGTAAATTAATTGAGCACTCAGGCATAAATTATTTTGGATGCGAAAGTGCAAACTCACTGGGTGCTCATGTGTAAGTGAATTGGGTGCTCTTGCATGGACGCAGGAGACCTGTCCATTTACACACAGCACGAGCAGAGGTTGCATGGCAGCCAGCCTTGCACAACTGACCACATCAGCAGTGGGTCTGCTTTGCGCTTTGGGCCGTTTGGCTTCTTCTCCCCCCTCCTCATGGTGCTGCATCTGCAAGCACAGCCCCGGCATCCCACAACCTGCACTTTAGGTCATGCTGTTGGTGTTTCACCGGCTGCTTTTGAGCCCCAGAGCTCCTGTAACCCTCATAGGCAGGTGAGGGAGGGACAAGAGGGGATTGAGGTATCAGATCTTGGGTGATATTTTCCATGGGCACATGACGTTAGTGAAAAACTCTACGCATTTCTAGTCAAATGCAGAGATTTGGCAATCCCAGGGCCAGCTCTGGATTCCTTTAGTCACGCTAGTTAGCACCTTGCTTGGCAGATGTCAGTGCAGACGCTCGCGGAGTCACGATGTGGCCCCTTGTTGGAAGCACAGGGGCATTGAAGCAGTGCCAAGAAGCTGGAAGGGGACGGGAGCTGGATCTGTCCACATTGGGCTGCACCGCTCACGCACCACTTCCTTCTGGAGCCTGTCCGCCAGCCTGGACCACAGCCAACATGCCATCCGAGGGGCTTGACATCTGAGCCTCTGTCAGTGTGACCTGAGGACACCGACCTTTGGTGGCTCCTCAGCTGCCGGCTGTCCAAGAGCAGAAATGTTGGGGTTGGGATGTGTGGTGCTCAAGTCACCACTGGGCTTCAAAGGTGAGGAATCGTCTTGCTGACCCAGAGGTGTCTCTGGTCCAGATCTGCTTGGTTTAGGAGGTTGAGGGACCTGGAGACTTGGTCTGTTAACAGAAAGCTGGTGTCCTTCCAGAAGGGCAAGCCAGCCAAATTATGGCAGGTAGTCATTGGTACCAAGCAAAGTTAGGGCTGCAGGGTGGAAACTCCTCAAGGCTTGGTCTGCATCTTCTGCGATGCTGAACATGCTGTTCTCACTGAACAACGCAACACAACAACTAATTCCCTTAATCTCTGCAGGCTGAGCATGAGCTAAGCCCTTCTCCAAAGGGCAGCATTCAGTCGACATCACAACCGGGCGAGCAACACAGATTCCAGATTTGTACATCTGGTGACGGCACCATCAGGAGACACTCAACTCACCATATTGCAGGAACAAACACAGGGGGCCTGTACCTCAAAACTGGAATTATTCCAAAGCTAGGATCACCAAGCACAGCAGGAACGTGAAATTATCACCATGGAGAAGTAGCCTTTAGTGCAAAGCATCCCAAAATAATTTCTTCTATGGCTCTGAAAGTGGTTTACAGAAGCCGTAAACACATCACATACATAAACATATCTGGTGGCAGGATTACTCCATGTGAATACCCAGGGATGAATTCTTCCATATGTGAATTGCTCAACAAGTTGCACATCCTCATCTCAGTAACATCTACAAAACCTGCAGGCAGAGCTTTTGTGTGTGCTCCTGCCTGATCCCACCAGCATCTTGTCTCCGAACTCACCCGTTTCAACAAAATGGTATCTTTGGGCAGTTTCTGAAAGCCTCCCCCATGACCACGCTGAGGAAAGACATCAACCAGCCTCAGACAAGCCTTTGGGACCACCTGGTGCACCGTGGCAGGATACAGCCCATCCTTTGCCCTGGGCCACCGTGCCCTGCACAGAGGAGGCTCTCACTGCCTGGGGATGGGCGCTTGGGGAAAGCTGAGCATTAGGGATGAGTGATCGAAAAATAAAGTGCTTTTTTCACTGTGTTTAAAGAAAAGATCTCTAATGGGGAGAGAAGGAGTTACGGTAATAGAGGGAAGTCTGAGGGCAGGCAGGGATCTGCTTCGCATTGCAAAAGACAGTGGGAGGGGGTTGCTTTGCCTGGAGACAGGATTAGCTGGCATTTCAAGAGGAGGTGGCTGAGGGAAGTAGTCGGTAGGAAAATTCACATGCTTCAAGCGTGTACTGAAGTTCAGGAACAATTTTCATATGCTTCAGAAATATTTCCTGCTTGACAAAGCCGCAGCGAGTCCCAACAATAACCAGAGGAAGAGGCCGGTGCCGCATCGTGTGGCATCCCTTCAAATAGCTCGGGAGCGCTCTGGGGGAAGGACTTGGGGGCTGCCAGAACAGGTATTTCTTGCTGCGCTTTCTTCTTGAAGCAAGGAGACCTCTTCATACGCATTGGTGCACACAAATATCTGGAGACCAGCAAGGCCCAGTAATATTGCATGCAGGAAAAAGCATGATATGTGTAAGAGCATGAAAGGGCTTGCAAAGCAGCAGTGGTGGCTACTTACCCAGAGGCCACTGAACGCTAGAAAGTAATAGGGCTGTGAACACCAAAATAATTCACCAGGTGGGAAGAGGAAACTTAAATATTCTGAAGCAAACTTGGTGGCTGAGGGAGGATTGAAGAGCCCTGTAATAAAAGATGAGGCTTAAAAAATCGTCTGTGGCCCCAGGCAGATGGTCCCTGCGCAGGCTGGTGGGTCCTGAGGGGGCCTCGCTGCTGGTCCAACACCGAATTTGAAGCTCAAGCTGTTGGGCTGATCTCAGCTGCAGTAGCAGGAGAGATGCTCCAAATAACTTTCACAATAAAAGTTATCACTCACAGCCTCCTCGATGCTATCCTTCATTTCACCACGGAGGGGGCATGATTGATTTTCGTCCTTTCCCTTAGGGAGGGAGAGGATCAAGATGCACTTTGCATTTGCTCTTAGATCGTAATAGACCTTAAATAGATCTGTCCTGTCACGGGATGTCCACGTGTCCAGGGCAACTCTCCCAGTCCTCCTGCCTCTGCTGAAGACTCTGAAATTGTTTCAAAGGAGCATTTCCAGAGGATAGGATGCCATTCCTACTGATTTCGGAGGGCGCATGAGCACGTGTCCCCACTTGCCAAAAAGCACAACCCCTGAACTGCTCAACTGGGGATCTGCTCAGCAGGACAGGCTTCAAAACATTTTTATGAGAGCTCTGGCAATAAAAGATGCATGTCAGGACAGCAGATAAAACACTTAAAAAGTGATTGGAGTTGAGTTGAGATTGCAGCCGCTGGAGTTTATTGAGCTGGAAAGCAGCCACATGTGGCTGGGCGAAAACTCCCAGACTGCAGAAAAACTCTCAGGATGCTCAGAGCCTCTTCTTCCCCTGGTGCTGCAAGAAAAGAACCCACAGCCCCCGTCTCGGGCTTCGTTTAACTTTTTTTGATTCAAACCCCCCTCCATTTTTTTCTTTCGGCTCAGGCACTTGTGTATAACTTGAAGCAAAGATGTCTCACTCTGTTTCCAAGTCATTTAACCTCTGAAAACCAACTTTCCCCCCATTTTCAATTAGGATTGAAGTAATTTTTAAAAGCAAAGATCATTTCAAAAGCAAAGGTATTTTAAAGTATTTTTTTTTAAAGTTTTAATTTTAATAATGCGTTTTTTTAAAAATTGATTTATTATGGAAAAATATCAATATAAGCCACGTAGCATAAAAAAGAAGGCACCATGACACTCTGATCATTTGGGGATTTCTCACCCTTTGCGTGGAAACTATTTGCTGGCTGTGGCCCTGTTCTGCGCGCAATTTTATTTCTTGAATACCGAGTTTCACCCTGACTTTATTTTTTCCTGAAACTTTCATTTCAGCTAGCCTCTAACACAGCAGCCGCTGTGCCTGTGTGACACAAATGTCAGGGGGAGGTGCACGGAGTTTTTGGGGAGCCCTGTGCAGTGAGTGCCCACTCAGGGGGGGTTTCCCCTGCTCCTCCAGCCCGCCGAGCCCAGACGTCTTCCTCCCCGCCGAGCACCAGCGTGCGCATGGGCGTGCGCTTGTGCATACGTGCTATGGTGCTTGGCTGCTTTCTCGGAGTGAGAAGAAAGATTTATTTGCAGAAAGGGTTTCTGAAATCTAGGATTAAATCCTATGACCTGGCCCCAGGGTCCTTTCGGCTGGGAGCAGAGGGATCTCAGCACTCAGTGGGGTCCAGCCCCTCCTAAAGCTGCCTATTTAGGGAGCCGCACCTATATGAAAATATACCTTTGCCATAGGGTCACCTTTGCATCTCCTCGTATACAGCCCAAAAAAGATGCTTTTTGTTGCTCTGGTGCAGGTGAGAGTCCCCTTTCCCCGAGACCAAAGAGGAAACATCGGGAAATAAAGCAAGATTTCAACGTGTGCAATACAGATATAGCCACGAAAGCATCTGCAGCGCAGGTTTCCTTGTGCTTTCCTTGTCCTGAGAGGTAAAACCAACGCAATTAATGCTGAAGGGAATTCACAAGAGCTGCATGCACGGTGCCCCAGGAAACCTCCGCGGCTGCCTGGCTGCTCCCACCGGACCATGGCAATCCCATAAAGGCTGGGTAATACAATAACGTCACTCCCTCAGGCCCCGGTTCAGGAATGCACTTAAGCGCTTGTTAAACCTTAGGCGTATACTTAAATCCCTGAGGTTTTATTCCCTTAAGCCCTGTACGCTTTCTCTATGTGCTGAGCCAGGATGCTCATGCATAGCGTGGGAAAATGTTGCTTCAACCAGCTTATACCTCTGATACGGGATCAATACCTGAACGGAGCATCTCTCACAGAGGACACTGGCGTAGCTCTTCTACATGAAAGAGAGCAAAGCAGATTCGTCTCAACCCTTCCACTAACACGATCCATCACGTAAGATCAGACCAGAAACAACTGCCCGGATGGATGCTACATTATTTATTAGAGCCGGCTACCAATATTAGGTGTGGGGCCAAGAAGGAGGGGGAGTAGATGGCAAAGAAGATAAAAATATAATATTTCTACACCTCCAGAACTTTTATTCTGGACATGAGAAAGAGGGAGCAAACAGAGCATCTGGAGAATGCATGCCTACAGGAAAGACATCAGACATATGTTTTTTATAAGTGCTGTCCTACTTAGTGAAGGAAGGAAACCCCTCAGTACATCGCATTACTCAGCATTTCCCCACCCAGAGATGCTGGGACTCCTTGACAGACAAACAGGTCCCCCAGCACTGCTGGACCAGTGCCCGAATCTGCCAAGCACTGAGTCGCAAGCCGCTAGCGAGCAGCTAGGGCTTTTTTGCTGAGGTTTCAGATGCAATGGCAGGATGGGAGGTGAAAACCCTGCTACTGCCATTCAAAGGCAAAGAGAAGCCAACAGTGAAGCTTTCTTCTGGATGCCTGACTCATGCTGCAGTCTCTGGGGCATCTTAAACCCCAGCCCACACACGGAAGTGAATCACCCCATGGGGACCCTGGAGGCAGCAGCCTGTCCCCAAGGCACCGCAGAGAGCTGGTGCCCAGCAAGCCCCGCTCGTGGCACCACTAGCTCTTAGCTTAGACACCCCAAAACCAGCTCCCGGGATCCATCAGCTGCAGCAGAGGTGGTCCACGAGAGAGGGACGAGAAGTGCCTGCAACACCAAGATACTTGTGGTGATCACAGGTAGTGATGCAATGGCGAAGTGATATTATTCTTAGACTTACAATAATAATAGAATATTAATACTTATTAATAATATATTATTATTATTATATCTGACTGAGGCATTCAAGCATGGGGAGCAAATTCTCTGTCTCAGCAGAGAATTTGTTAATTTTTCTTGAACACAGCAGCCGCTGTTGCCACCCTGCTGTCACCGTTGCTGCAGGGCTTGGCTTTCTGTGCTGCAGCCTGGCTGAGGAGGTGCTGGGTGGGAAGCTGGGGGTTGCAATGGGTGCTGCCTCCTCCCAGCAGCTCCGGGTGCATGGCCAGGGTGCAGCACAAGCTGCAGTTCATCCGACCAGTGGGCTGGAGAAATAGGCCACTGGGGTGGAGGTAAGGACAAAAAAATTAGGAGCACGGGGAAAAAGCAGCACCGGGAGGTCTTGGTGTACGGTTTCAAACAGCTTTGGAGTAGCTGGAAATAACCGGAGGGGCCTGTTTTTAAACAACTTTGTGCAGCTTTTGTCTTGAACAATGCAAACCAGATTGGGTTGGAGCAGGCGAAGCCGAAGGAGGTGATGGGGAGCTGTGCTCTGCTTGCTGCCATCGAGGTGGGGTCGAGCAGGGGAAAAGCCTCAAGGGCTGATGAATGAG
Organism: Balaeniceps rex; assembly: GCA_013401315.1. Taxonomy (NCBI): domain Eukaryota; kingdom Metazoa; phylum Chordata; class Aves; order Pelecaniformes; family Balaenicipitidae; genus Balaeniceps; species Balaeniceps rex. Next base: position 22,663 of record VYZW01026424.1, read on the forward strand.
TTAACCACTGGGGCTGGAAACCGGAGAGTTTCCTGGCTCTGTTGCAGGCATGAGGGGCAGCAGGAAAGAGAGATGACTGTGGACCTCTGGTGACTGTGGACCAAGATGACCTTTGGACCCAGGAAGCTGTCTGGACACCAGGAGTCTCAGCACAGACAGTGAGGGCAAGGGCTAGGTGCAATTTATTTTTTCAGAGACGCAAGCTAATGTCTGGCTTCCCCCAAAGCCACTAGCTCCTCTGGAGCGCTCCCCCAAGCAGCAATGGGTTCCCTGCCTCTTCCCCCCATCGCAAGCCTCCCTCGGACAATGTTTCTGGTGACTTCTTCAGGTCACATTGAATTTGTCCCCATCAATTTCTTTTCATGCAACAGTTTTGCCCACTCTCCTCCTTCATCTACAGGTTCCTCTTCTACCCAGTAAAGCCCCCTGCCCAAAAATCCCAAGTGCCATGGTCTAATCCTGCTGATGGTTGTCTGAAGGATGGTGTTTATGCCACGAAACCAACCGCAGGACTGCGTTCACCCCACCTGCAGCATCAACTGCCCAGGTCCCTAAATCTGTCTTATGGGATCCTATCATCTCGCCATGAACACACAATCTTCTCACTGCTGTCCTCCCTCTTCCTTCTCTCTGTTACATCCATGTCACCCAGTCCTACATCAGAGTATGAGCTGTGCCTGTGGTCCCACGGGTCCCATGTCCCCTCAGGCACACGCTGCTCACCTTCTTCATGGTCAAAGAAATTATCCCTTCAGCTACCACACCTTCCAACCCTTCTGGGTAAAACAATGAGTGCCCTCCACCCAGCTGGCATCCTACAGTTATGGATAACATTGCTATATATCCTGAACCCTTTCCCAAGGGTGTCACCCCCAAAATTTACATGTTGCAGCAGAAGCAGGAGGAGGAAATAGGACATGTGTTTGAGAGTAGAAACTGCTGACGGGAATCATGCATGGATGGGTTGGTAGGAAGGGACGGGGAATGGGGATGGTGTGCACTTGGGTTGGGGGTGCTCTGGCTGGGACCACCCTCTCCTCCGTCCACTAACGCAGAACCTCACCCCAGATCCCCGTTGTGCACCCAGGGCCGGTCATCGCCAACCAGCTGTGCAGGAGGACTCACACCCACTGCACCCTTTAACCAAGGGAGGTCCCTTTTGGATGCCGGAGGTCCTCTCCCTCCCGGGGTGTCTTCTCTCCTCGCCTGGACTCACGCCAGGGCAGTGGGAGCCAGTGCCACCACTGCAGAGGTGCCCAGGCACAATCAAAGCACTGCAAAGTGGAGTTATCTCTGTGCGCATTAAGGGCCAGACAAACCTATTGCATTAACACAGTGAATGCAAATTTTGGGGCTTTAATTAGCCGAGCAGGGAAATGCCACTCTATTTTTAAAGCAATCTATGTATGTTTAAAGGGAAAAAAAAGGGCTTTGAAATCAGAGACTCAGAATAAAAGAAAACACAGCTCAAAACCGTGGTATTGCTTATTGGTGTTGTATTGAACCCAAGCTATTTTGGGGAAAAAAATCCATCCCTATTGTCCCGCCTCTAAAAATCAGATCTTGGAGGTATCAGGGCTCACGTTCATGGGAGGCTCCAGCTTGCCACGGCATTAGGAATTGCAGAGCAGGTAGATAGGGATGGAGCAACACTCCTCAAAGGAAAGCTTCCCGAGCGCTGCTGGACCACTGCCTCCATCACCTCTCGTACCACCTGCAGTATGAGCTGTGAACCACAGCGAGCAGGCGCGAGGCTGTCCCTCCGATGTCACCGGTGCCACACAAGTGCCTTGGGAAAGGCTTTCATCCTTGTTTTGTTACCTTCTCAGGGCTGGGCTTTTTTTAGTGTAACAGCTCATTTATTTGTGTGTTCCTCATGCATTTATTAGTGACTAAGGAATCGGTTGTGCCATCCGCTGTAATTAAACGTATCAAATCAAGTCTCGGCTGTTATTACAGATGAGGCAGGTGAGATTTTTTTTTTTTTTTTGCATCAAGTGTATGAGAAAATAACTATATTAAGATCTACGCCCAACAAGATGCACGCCTGAAACTGAAAACTGCACCACAGAGAGGCTCGGGAGATCAAAGGTTTTTCTACCTTCCTTGAAGCTGTGCTTGAAACAAACAACTATTTTTTTTAAAAATCCTGCATTTTATTTAAAGCTCAATGGGAGCTGATATGTTGCCTGTTCATTTTCAGTTGCTAGTGGTTTGTCTGCAAACAAAATAAGTCTTTTCTTAACCCCTTCTTTGCAACACCCCTCGAGGAATGGGAGCTGTACGCATCCCTGGGCCAGACCCTCACGGTGCTATGGGCTCATCCTGCCCAGGACAGCCCTGGAGTTTTTCATGCAAAGTCCCACACTGCTTCTTGGGGATGTGCTGTGAGTTTTTACCGCTGCAACACCTCACTGTTGTCACCAAGCTGAATTTCCTCCACTTGCAAGGCTCTGGCGGAGGGACCTCAGCACTCGCTGTAACCTTGTACAGAGTTATGAGTACAGAGTTAATCAACCTGGGGTATGATTTTCAGTACCGAGTCCCATTTTAGGCAGAACCCATTAAAATCATTATGCAATAGCGTATAAATCTCCATCTACTGTGTCACACGGTGAGTGACGTTTCCCAACAGTGCGCTCCATCATCACGGTACCTATTTTTAAAGCCCTGTTATAAGGTTCTAAAGAGCATCAGGGATTGGCACGTGGTTGAAACCACCTCTACCCCCAAAACCCAAAGGCTTTCACTCTTTTATTCCACCTGTCTCAGGAGGCACCTCACCACTCACTGTTTTGCAGGGCTTCAAGTCCAGGGAAACATCAGTCTCAGCCTTCATTTTTGGTTGCAAAGGCTTCTTTTAAGAGTTACAGCTTCCCTGGCGTGTACCCGCTGGCATGGTCCTGCTGTCCCCATTAAGTCGGGGCACTTCTTGCCTAATTTCAGCAAGCTGCAGCAGAGGGTAGCGCTCTTGAAGATAGTTATTAAGGCTCCACAGGTTTTCACAGATAGTGGTGGGTGGTTATTAAATTAAAAAATAACTTTACCAATAGCTCCGCTGGGGGAAAGTCTGTAGGTTAGCCCAGCCCATATCAGGCATCAGAGAATCCAGATGACAGCGCTGTTGAAAACCAGGCTTTTAGGTACACTGAGCAGCTGGCTACTGAAAAGCATCTCAAGCTCAGATTTACACTTCTACTCCATTTTCTTTCCAAGATCGCTAATAAAAATGATGGAGGATAAATAGAGAGAAGCCAAAATGCAACTTCAACCTAGTGTACCATGTTCCTCTGGCATTTCACTCCAGGTCCTTCTCTTGTCTCCCTACTACTTCTCCTCCTTCTCCTTCTCCTTCTCCTTCTCCTTCTCCTTCTCCTTCTCCTTCTCCTTCTCCTTCTTCTCCTCCTTCTCCTCCTTCCTCTTCTTCTATTATTTATTTATTTATTTATTTATTTCCATTTCAGATGCAAACCAAATTCCAGCCATGCTGGAGCTATGGCATGGCCTCCAGGTGCCCTCCTGGAGCAGAGGTGTGGCGTGGATGCTGTAGGAGGGAAAAAAGATGGGAAAAGGGAGGGCTGCCCCATTTCCCCATCAGCTATGGCAGGGCAAATCTTGGGGGCTGACACCCTGGCGTCTGCCCAGGACTGCTGTCCCCTGAAACAGGGGTTTGGTGCATGACAGTAGGAACCATTTTACATGAAGAAGGTATAACAGAGAGAAGCAATAAATGAAAGTTTCCTCCTATGCAAGGGAGCGGGGTGAGTCACGGAGCATTCATCCAGACAACTGAAAATGAGGAGAAGCTGTATGTGTGGGCCCCAGCCCTGTCTAGACTCCATAAATGTTCACAAAAGGAGGATAACAGGCAAAGGAGGTGAAGGGACAGGCTCCTCTCTCTATAAGCATCCCAGTAATTAAGCAGAGACATCGTTAAGCCACGGTGCTCTGGCACCTCAAAGATGCAGCAGCGCCTTATGCCGACTTGCCCGGGTGGGAAGCAACACTCCTCCAGTGTAACCCACACTGCCTTTCCCTTCAGTCGCCACAGGACACAGCCAAAAGACTTCCCTGATGATGTGTTAAAAGCAGAAGAGACCAAAACGACACTGCTGGTATGGCCCAAGGTACTGTGAAGGAGCAGCCCACCCAGGTAGGCACCAAGGTCCCACCGATTTCGGGGCAAGTGCTCAAGTGCCCAGATGTCAGTGTAAAGTTCAGCCCTCTTATTTGGAAAAGAGAGTGATTTCATGCACCACAGCAAAAAGAAGTAAAACTGATCCCTGAGAGGGAGGGAAAAGCAACAAGACAACATCTCCTGAAAGGCTTGCACAGGAGTCCCATCTGCTGCCAGGAAGTGTTGGTGGATGAGACCTAGGAATGGGATGAAACCCACTGCCTTTGCAATATTGCCTAAAATCAAGGAAAATGTCCTGCTCGATAGGGGACCATTAGCTTCTCCTGCTCACCATAGCAATGGTTGGTACATGGGGATGCCCAGAGCACCCATGTTTCATGCACATGCCGGCTTTCCATGCTGCATGTTAATTCCTCTGATTTTAGCCATTTTGGGGACTTTCCCCTTCCAATCTTGTCTTCATTGAAAGTCTTTTACTATCAAAAGTCTCCATGCTGCCCCAAAATAAAGGTTTCTTGGGAAGAAAGTCAACCCAAGCCTTTCCTCTGGCTTCTTGAGGAAGGCAAGACTGGCCAAGACAGACACTGGGGCAGGGGAGCCATGGTGACCCCCCCATGAAACCCTCCCAGCCATGAGGGGAGCAGCCTGGGGTAAGGAGAAGAGGTACGGTCATATATCCAGCACATTTAAGGTAGTTTTTGTCAATTAAAAAAAAAGAAAATTATGCTTTTTGATTCCATCAAAACGTACTTGTTGCTGTCTTAGCGGATTCCTGTCGACCTCTGGGATACAGAAATCAAATAGTCCAGTTTAAAAGAAAAAAACAGGTGAATCTTCTGCTATTTTGTAACATGACAGACATTTCTACAATTACCTGGCTTCAGATAGGCATCTTCACGAGCAGGAGCAGAAAATACCCAAATTAGAGCGGCAAGGAGCCTTTACCCTAAGTCATTACCAGCTGGTGAGATTCATCATGTCCTTAATAAAAAATGAGGGCAAGCGTTTGATGGCTTACGTAAAGACTCCTATTGCTGCTTCAAATCATGACACAATTCAAAAATCAGGCATTTTTCCTAGAAAAATCAGTTGGGTCTGGATGGCAAGGCTGTATATCTACGCCGACATAAGACTTCCTCTGCGTAAAACAGGAAGCCCTTTTGACCCGAGGGACTTCGCTTCCTACGGAGGAAACCAAGAAGGAGCAAAGTTCACTGGGATCACAAGTCTTTGCACAAGAGCAAATTTCCACTTGCGTGCCTGCGCACAAGGCAAGGACGCACAGCCCCGCTAGCCCACCGCCGTGATGGCAGATGGGTGTTGGGGTGTGAAAGCACGGCCAGAGCTGCTGCCTGAGAAACCGGAGGGCTTGTTTGCTAAAGTGCTTAGTCATTTCTAATGACTTCTGCATCAGCTGCAGGTTTAGGAGTGACTCATCTGCGTGGGGCTGGAGAAACGCTAAGGAGAACGGCAGGGCAGCTAACAAAGCTCAATTTTTGCTGGCTAAATGGATTTGACACCCAAGTAGCAGCCAGCAGTAATTAATAATTGCATTATACTTGAAGCGATAAGACACAGCAATGCAGCAGCGTAGCAGATGACAGAGCAGGAAGCCAGCAAATGCTCATGCTCGTTCCTCTTCACTCTAATGTCTTTGCATTGGCATGAAAGGGGGTCACCACAAGCAACCATGGGACCTGCCCAAATCAAGCAGCTGATCCAGAAAGATATTTTCATTATGACTTCAGATTTACTCTGTTTCGAGGTTGTCTCCAAGCAGAAGAAAGCCATCACAGCACCACAATTTGGTGTGCACCATGAGTGTAGCCCATAGCCGTAGTGCTTTTGAACGCCAGCAGCTAGTGGGAGTGGAGGGTGCTCTTGTGGTTGGTTGTTTTTCTAAGATATCGTGGGCTATTTTGGGGAAACTGCCTTGGTTCGTGCTGCCTTCAGCCAGCTGCAAGGCTTTGCTACGAGCATTAGTTTCTACCACCCTGGTGTTTGGGTTACTGGGGCCACCACTTTGGTGCTTGGGTCAGCATCTCTGCTGGCATCCCCATATCCATAGCTGACCGGACGGGTTGATGTACTGGGGAGAAAGAGGTTGGGGGAGGGGGAAGCCAGGATGTGCTCCTCTCTCCTTCCCACCCTGCCAGCCAACAGAGCAGAAAGCAAAAAGGCACAGGGCTGTGGGAAAGGAAGGGAGTTCGAGGGTATGCGTTGCATTTGCTCTGCTTTCCCATGATGGCTGGAAGTGGACGAGCAGCAAAACACCACCACAAGCAGCCTGCCACACCATGGGGAGAGGAACACCTACTTGCCCCCTGAGATGAGAGCAGTTACCCAGAATTTTGGGAAGCAGAAATAACGTGCAGTGTATCTGCATGCCTCTCTGGCATTGACAAGTGACTGGGGACAGCAACTTGTGACCGAGGGCAGTGGAGCCCCTAGCAAAATGGGAAGGATAGGGAGAGCAGCCCCTTTTGTCGGCACCGGCTGCTATGTTTCCCGCTTTCGGAGCAGAGAGTTGAGCAGCTGCCATCGCCAGGACTGCAGGAAAGCATCTCGGTGCCACTTGGCATGGAGGGAGGGGAGTGGGTTCATCCCTGGGGAGTCCTGGAAGGAGCCCAGCTCTTCTTGTCGACCTTTTTATTTCGCTTCCTTTAAAGGCTGGGGGGGAGGAGGGAGGGAGGACCAGGACAACTTGGTCTGAGAGGAAAAAAAAGGCAAGTTAAAGATGTGGAGTGCTTGGCAGAGACCCAAAGCGCAAGAGCACAGAGACCGTGAGAAAAATGTCAGTTTACTGTCCAACTGGATGGAAATCAGATGTTGTGTCGGGACTTCACAGGACTTGTAAATTAATAAAGGACTGGGCAGGAAAGGAGGGAAGATCCAGCCAGGCTGGAGGAGGCAATCCGGCAGGGCCTTGATCCCGATATGGTTAATATCCATGGGACTTATTCCTACAGGCAACAGTGAGCCTCCTGTCACAGCATAAATCCTTCACCAACAGCTAAACCAGAACTCTGAAGAAAGAAGTGCAGACTTCAGGGCTTTGATGTTGTAAGTAGCTGAGGAGGAGGAGGGAGGTGTGAGGATGGGGAAGAAGGTCATCGCAAGCCTCACTGGAAGCTACCATGGGCAGAGCCTGGCTGGTAAGGACAGCTGCTCCAGTGGCACCCAACAGCATCCGTTGCTGTTCCCAGTTCACTCAGTGGCTGCTTAGATGCACAGCCTGGGGATGCCAGGGTGTCTGCTGGGGGTGGATGACCCTGAAGCCCAGAGTGGCAGGAGGAGGACAGAAGGGCGGCAGAAGAGATGAGACACTGCCTGGGGATGGCTTCCAGCAGGATGGGCACGCAGCTGCCTTCAGAGCTTGAGCAACTTTTGCCATTCAACGTGCAGTCAGACCACAGTACACATGCTAAGATTAATGGAAGAAGTTGTCTGTGCCCGTGCTTTTATTACACATATGCACACACAAGTCCTGCCCTGGCTATTTCTCTCAGGATACCACCAGACCCAGCATCTCCCATGGGACCTCCTGTTTGCACCCACCTGGTAAAAGGTGAAACCGATGCCAGAAGCCGCAGGGACAGCTGAAGAAGCCTTTGTAAGCCTTGTCTCAACCATGCTAAATAGGGGAACACTCAGAGACTTCTGCTTGAAACTACTCACAATTGCTCTTGGCTGAACACCCGGATGGGACCTGCCTCACGCCCGCTCCTGCGCAGTGGCTAACGTGGTCTACGACAACCCATCACTGGACTGAGCAAGCAGCTCGAGGGTGGGCATTTGTTGGAAACACAGCGTTCAGAGCATCGTTGTTCATGCGCTGCCTCTGCCTGCCAGGCAGGGACAAAAGGCCGGTCCTTGCCTTTTCCCAGCAACTCGCCGTGGGAAGCTCATTCCTGCTTGCCCTGGGCTGGCTGTCAGCATGGGCTGGGAACACAGCCACCGCACTGGGATCCGCGGGGCCCCTTTCTGTAAGGAAACAAAGCCGTGTTCCTTGCACAGGAGCACTGCGGGGCTTCCTAATAGCCAGCCATGGACCCGGGTCCTGCTGTGCAAAGAGCTATAAATACCAATAAGGATGGCCGCTGCCCCAGAATGCTCCGAGTCCCACTCCTGCATGAGGTGGAGATCACATCGCCTGCTTGCTGGAGAGTTTTCCATGTCAACCACTGCACCGTTGTTTCCTGCCACCCTGTGCATGTCATGGCCACACGCAACCTCTATCGTTAACATCTGAGCGCAGAGCGAGGAGCATCGTTTCTCCAAAGCGGAGGTTGCCCTTCTTTCTGGGGAGCAGCCCTAGCACGAAGCGGACAAATACGTTTTAGGCCAGAGCTGCCAATACAAGCAGTTATGGGAAATCACATCGCAGTTATGGGAAATCACATCACAGGTATGGGCACCCCCATCCGCCAGCTTCAAGGATCCGCAAGATTGAAGATTTAATGGCTTCAACAGCATCCTCGGTCGCAGCAAGCACACGGCCATGACGAGCACGTTTGCTCCATGGTGCACGTGTGTCGTGTGCTACCCCACGCTGGCTGGTGGGAAGAAATCCAAGCAAGCTGAACTGCACTGGGCTCGTTGCACAGCACCCAGTCTTGCTATTCAGCAGAGTGCTCCTCATCCATCCTCCTCCCCCAAAATACACCACAGCATCCAGCTTTTAAAGCCAGATCTCTTGGCTATTGCAAGCAAATAAGCAGTGAGGAAGGATCACATCTAAGGGAGCATGGGGTGGACTTCACAAGCTTCTTTGCTCTTCCTCTGGCCATGGGGTCCTATAGGGAAATCCCCTACGGGGGAGTCCTGAGGAGGCATTATTCTTACAAGGAGGACGTTTAGCTCAGCCTTTCTTCAGGTCAAGGCTCACACAGGAACATGCCTCCTTCCAGGGAGGAGCCTGGATGCTTGAGTTCAAAAGGCAGGGAGGGGAAAGGCAAAAAGCATAAACACTTAGAAAATGCAATTTGGCCTTAATGGGATTTACTTTGTGCCTATGGTCTCCCTGAAGCGATAACACCGCATAACAGATTGCAATTCATTAAAGGTAGAACAAGCCTCGAGGGAAAAAACCCCGCATCTTTAAACAGAGCGGAGGAGCCCATGCAGTTTGCTGCCGGGCCCAGGAGGGGAAGGACATGGAGCAGAGCAAAGCTTTGGGCATGGGGGCTCAGCTAAGTGGCCAGTGAGCAAAGAAAACAGGGCATTTCTCAGGCTATTTCAGTGCCACTGAACTCCACGGCAAGAGGGGATGTAGTGCATGGGACGGAGCTGGTAGGCCTCTGCAGAGGTCTGGTCGTGGCTGTGCTCGGGGCTGCAGGAACCAGAATTCTTCAGCACCATCCCATTACCTTCAAGCCAGGAGAAATTTCCTTCATCTCCCCGTACTCGGAGGTTAGGTTTCGGGAGGCCTGCTAATGTGCAGTCTAGAGAAATAGCCTGGTGAGTAGAGATTCCTAATGCACGTGGCTCCCCTTGGCCTGGTGGGATCTGGGGGGCTTTGCATGCCCAGCAGCACCCAGTGGGCTGCTGAAGATGCTGCAACCACGATGACTGGGTTTTGGGGGCAGGGCAGCACGGTGCCAGCCCTCTGCGAGTGCAGCACCCATGGGATTAGGTTTCCCTGTGCAAGGGCAGCGTCCACCCCACAAAAGACTTCACCCCACCTTCAGTGAGGTCTAAGGGAGAGAGATGCTGGAGGTGGGTGAGGATGTACTTGGGGAGGCGGGAGCATGCAGAAATGTTCAGAGAGGGCAAGTGAGCCTGTAGCTGTGGGCAGTGAGTCCATTAAGACAGTGTGCCTTAAAAAATCCCCTTAAAAAACCTTTAAAAAAACCCAAAACAAAGCAGCAAAATACCCCACATCTGGACACCCACACGGCATCTTTGTGGCCTCGTGGGGTCCCGACCACGTCTGGGATGTCTGGGATCAGGGCTCCCTCTAGAGGGTGTTGCACAGCCAGCAAATGGCCACGCCGTGGCCTTGGGGAGGGGATGGGGTGGGAGCCCAGGGCACAGTCCCTCCTTCCCCTGAGGTCCTGCTTGCCATGGGGTGGCATTAAGAGCATCCCCAAATTGCCCTGAGCCAACATGAGCATCTTCAGCTCTGCCAAGGGGGATGGCAGGGCCAGACACTCAGTATGTCCCTGCTCTGCCTCCAACCTTGGTGTTTGCCAGCTCAGTGCCCGGCTGCTGAAGGGGGTTGGTGTTGCATAAGGCAGGAGCTGCAGGTCTGTCCTTCTCAAAGGCTGTGGCACTGACAGCACTGGTGCCATGGTACTTCTGGTCAGTTGGAGACAGCAGAGCCCTTGAGGTGAAGTATCTGGTGGCCGTATATCACTTGGACTTGCAAGAAGGTTGTTTACGTTGATTGCTTAGGCCATGCAGGATTTGGGGAGAGGGGTGTTGGAAGTGACTTTGGTTCGTTGATGCAGGCAGAGCTGAATCCATGCTTGGCGATCCTGTCGAGGTGTTGGAATGATTTAGGGCCAAGCACCATGTCCTGAGGTCAGAGCAGCACCACTACAGCCAGGAGATGCCTAAAGGCAACTGGCCCACACCTCCAGGGGACGAAGGCTTAGATGGGCAACGGAACTCAGAGCAGTGGCTACCACCAGGAGACACGTCCCACCATGAAGCTCCTGGTTTCAGACACCAAGACAAACTCATCATCAGAGCGGTGCTCTGCTGCCATGAAGGAGCAGCTTTGGAGGATGACCCAGCCAGCGACCTACAGTGTAGGTCAGCACTGGCCAGACTGCTCTGGGCTGGGAGTGGTGGCAGTGATTTACCGTTACTGCCTTGTCCTCAGACATCTATGGCTGCTCTTGCATCAAAAGACATTTTCACTTTCTAATAAACCTGCTTGACAGCCCTCTGAGATATTTTGTCATAAAGGGCGATCGTAAAGCTTAAGTTTCATTGCTAATAACTTCATTACAGCACAGACTGCCCAAAGCAACAAGGCACTTCAAACACGTCCATAAAAAAAGAAGAGACATGTTAACTCATCCTCGAGGTTTTAATTAGAGCGACTGTAGGTGGCAGGTAGGCAAATCTGCAGCATCTCACAGCCTTTGAGAGGTGATCTCAGCTCTCCAGCTGCTCGGGCCAAAGTCACAGGTAGAGAGAGGTCATGCATCAAAAAGGAGCATGGGGAAAGAGGGTTTGGGTGCTTTTAAGGTCTCGTAGAACTAAACCTCCCCTACAATTTGAGGTCCAAACACGTGAAGGAGTAAGGCAGCTGGAATTCTCCCCAGGCCTTTTCACAAAGGACTCTGCTCAGCTATGGCAGAGCCAGAGGGGACAGTGCCTGTTTGAAAGATGAGCAAAACTGAGTTGCTCATCTGCGTACGAGTCCCAGTTCACTCCAGGAGGGACAGGAGAAAGCTAGAAAAAGAAGAGCCCCAAGAAGTTGCATTCCCTCCTGATTGCCACCTGCTCTGCTGCTAGGACCAGTTTCCCCCATGCAAACACTGGGAGAAGACAAGCAGGACACAGCTTGCACCAGCCTGCTGTCCCACAGGCTCCCCAGGAGCAGCAGCTCCTCACGGGGTTTGCCGCTGGTGGTTTCCTCGTTAACCTTCACTAGATGGTGCTCTACACCCTCCCTTGAAAGCGTGTTTCTCCTGTGCCGCATTTTCAGCTGTAGTCTTAGGTGGGAGGAGAAAGGTCTGTTCAGGGGATGGTTTCTGCAGAGGCAAAGCATGCTGCACAGTGGCAGTGGGGTTTGGAGAAGTAGCCACCTCTCAGGTTGCACTGAAATGCAATGGGAAATGCTTAGAGGAAGGGGAGGTCGAGCAGACAGAGTGAAAGGCAAGGCCATTTGCCCCCTGCCTGGAAGGTCCTTGTTTGCACGGATTTGCCCTCCACAGAGGAATCACGTCCCAGCAGAGGATGTCCAAACTTGCCCTGACCAGGACTTAGCTGAAGGATGACACTTCGGTGCTCTCCAACCATGACTGTGTGGCACATGCTTTGTGTGCAACTGCTTCCAAAAGTGTACTGGGAGGTTCAGCACCTCCAGTCACAGCAGAGGACCACAGTGCTTCTGTCTCTTCCTTCCCCCCTTCAAAACCCAAGGGCTCCGGCAGGTTGTACCAAATAAAATGCAACCTCTGCTGCCTCATCCCAAGACCGCAGAGCTGCAGAGAGCTGAAGCCCTCAGCAGGCTGAATGAATGTGAAGCACCAGACACTCTCCAGCACCCTCCTGGCATCAGCCCGGCAAGCTGCCCGGTGCGCCGGGAGGGAGGACGCCTCTTCCGAGCTTAGCAAACTAAGCTCTTAAGCAGAGCTTGTCAGCCAGCAGATAAACACACTTAGAGTGTGTTTATCACCCTCTGATAGGGAATACGACATGTGTTTATGTACAGTGTGGAAGTGGAGAGGCTTTCTGACTGCAAGAGAGCTACCCAGCAATGGGGATGGGGCTGCTTTGGGTAGAAAAAGGATCTTTCAAGGTTTAAATGATGAGTTTTTTCACCTGGTTGCCATCTCCTGCGCTTACTTTGCCAGAGGGGGGCTCCTAGTCTTGAAGCCTCCGATCCCTGAGTCAAAGTTTTTGCATTTGTTGCCCTTTTTGAAGCCTGTTTGAGACCCTGTGGGGAAGATAGAAAACATTGCCCAACAACAAGTCTTTCCTAAAAGCCAGTTTTGCAGGACAAAACCTCTGGAGGAGCTGCCTGTACTCCACACTGTGGATAATTTCAGCATACACGGCGTAAGACATCTCCTTTGACAAGCTGTCAAGAGCTTTCAAGAGGCTCTTTATTGCTCTACACACCCTGGCCAGGAAAGCTTGAGCAAGCAGATTGGCTTTGTGAGAGTCAAAAGCCAGCCCTCTGCTCAGACGTGGGGTTTTGGGCACTGCCACCCTCCCAACCTTCGTTAGTATAATTTCAGTGTAACAGAATAATTTGACCCAGCCTTAAAGGCATTTCAAGCTGGATCTTAAGCAGGCATTGCTGCTGTGGGGGAATGTTTTTTTTTCTGCAAGGTCTCAGGTAGGTCTTCTGAGGCAACAGGTCCCCAATTTTTCTGGCGTTGACCAGATCTCTCTGTGTACTCCCTTCAAGCCTTGGCACCGTCCAGGCCTCCTGAAAAATAATTTCCTGGACACACAGAGGAGAAGTTGGCAAACAAGGCTTGGGAACCACAGCCAGAGTTGCAGGCTGTGATCTCAACTAGCCTTGTCCCAGCCACCAGGTTCAACCCAGAGCAGATCCTGGGATCTGGTGCAGAGCCAGTCAAAAGAACACTGATAACGTCCACTGGAGATGCTGCTCGCAGCAGCAATTGTTGTTCCAGAAGCTGAAGACCCAGCATTGCCTTGGTTTGTGATCGATCGGTGTTGAAAGATGGGAGATACCATCAGAGAGCTGCCTTTCTGTCAGAGGAGGGAAAAGCTAAAAAAAAGACAGACTTGTTTCACCAGCTGAGTTGGAGTCATTTCCCTGACCATCTCTGTCCCAACACTGTGGAAGGCAGCTTGCTGGCAGCCGTTCTGGTCTTGCCCGACACCAAGTATATTTGCCTTTTGAGAGATGTTTGAAGATCAAGAGGATTACAGAAGGGTGTGAGGAGATGAGTAATGAGGAAACAGCCTTCAGGAGGCTGCTGGGGCCAGTGAGGAAGCTATCCAAACCCTTCATGCCAAGTCTTGTGTCTTCCGTGAGGCTCAGCCACTTCTGCATCTGGACAGCATCAGTGGAGGAGGGTGGGACGTAGAAGGTCCTTTTTGCCCATGGGCTTCTCTGCTCTACACATCAAAGGCAATGTCATAGGAAACCCCACAAGTCGGTCTCATCCGAGAGATGATCTAGGTCTTTCCTGGTGTGGACTCCCTTTATGCCAGCCCCAGGTCAAAGGCTTGCTGGGAGTTGTTTCCCTGCCCTTGGGCATCAGATAGCCCTTATCATCTCAGCTGAGCTGGTGAAGGTGTTGCAGCACCGCTGCCTGCACGCCCCACCAACACATCTGAGTTCCGCAAGGTGGATGGGAGGGAAGCGCTTTTTAACTTAACGCTGGACGTTTTAGGTGGGACTAAGATTCATCTCACCAGCACACAAGTTTCATGTAGTGCAAGGGCTGGTGTGAGCCAGCCCTGGGACACCTCATGCTGCTCACTTCCTCCCATTTAATGACATGAAACATATAAGAGTTCATTAACATTGAATAAAACCTCATCTCGCTGCACCATCATGCCACTTCAAATCATCTCGACCGACTGCAGCAAGCTCTTTGCACCCATGAGTGGATGTCTACGCGCAAGTCACCCTTGATATGCAGCCGGCACATTAAAACCTGGCAGGATTTTAACGCAGGCTCTGCAGGATGATGCCTGGGGTACGTACCCCAAGGCCCGGGTTGCAATTCCTGGCTGCTTAAGATCTGCACGTTTGTAACGCAGCAACATCTCTGCCCGGATTATGCCCTCGGCAGGAGCCCCGGGGACAAGTTTGCAGGGAGAAAACAGGATGGTGAGCAGGACTGGCATCCCACGCGGGGACATGAGCACAAGCATCTGAGCCAGATCGCCAGGACAGCTCAGCAGCGTGAAATGCTGCATCACTGTATCACGGGCATTTTGGGATGGCTGTTTGCTTTGCTTTGGCTCCTCCCTGTACAAGCTGACAACGTGCAACCGATGTTGCGCTCAAAAACTTGCTGCAGAGAGCAGAGAAATCCATAAGCACCCACGGCTGGCCCTGCAGGATTTGGTTTTGCTACAGGGTCAGGCAGCAGCTGCTGCCTGGCATCAGTGTCCCCGCTGCCACTGCAGGCTGGAGCTGCTCCAGCATCAGGGACACCTCGGTCTGGTGGCAGCTGTGAGGCCAAATTTCCCAAAGGGCGGCAGGGATCTTCTCTGCCTCCGGGGAAGGATACAGGCAGGAGCATCGCATTGCCGAGTGCTCTCTGCCACTGTCTTCCTCCCCCTCCTCCACGCAGTGCCGGTGCTGGAAGAAAAGGGAAGAGGATCAGATGCTGCAGAAGTCCTGACCTCATTATGATGCTGCCCACATATGTTTTGTGGCTACGCTGTGATAATTATCAAATGCTTCCTTTCCATTTTCCCAGCCAGGCACCAACATTACTGCCATCGCCCCGTCTCCTTGTCTCTGCAGGAGCACCCTCAAGAACAGCCTTTGCATTTGGCTGAACGAGATGTTCTCGTCTGAGGAACCACAACAGTGTTTGTCCTGGTTTTCCACCCATCCTTGTAAACCACACCAGCAGATTTTCTTCCTGCTATTTTGAGTAGGGTGCATTTTTCTGGCTAGCGTTATATACGAGGACAATATCCCATCAGCATTTGGTCAGGTGAGCCCAGTGCTCCAGGTCAGAGAGCTGGTGTGCCTGACGGAGTGATAGCATGAGGAGATACATAAATACAGTATCCCAAAGCAGACTGGGTGATGTCCTCCCAAGAAGACATCAGAAGCATCCAAACAGTGGCTTCTTGCATAGGGGTAGAAAAGTCCACAGCATCACTGGTGTGTAGGGCCTGTCCTGGGTATCAAGGAGCTATCAGACAATAACACCCCATGCAACACCTCTACCTGCTCAGCGGGTGACGGAGCACACGTAGCCCTAAGCCAGTCTGGCCATTGCAGGTCAGTGGCGTATCAGGCATGAACTGCAGGGTTTGCTGCGCTTACCCCCGAGCTGGCAATGAGTTCTTGCACGAGTGCTCAAGTAGTTCATGCATGAGCACTGATTTAATCCATGTGTGAGCACCCAATTAATCCATGCGTGAGTGTCCAATTAGCTCATGCACAAGAGCCCAAACAGTTCATGTATGAGCAGCCGCTTAATTAATGCACGGGCACCCAGTTAGTTCATGCATGGGTGTCTGATCAGCTCGTGCATCACTGAGTGTTTACCTGAGTACGTAATTGCTTATGTTTTCTTTTTCTCATTACCAAACCAGTGATTAGAAGTTTGTGTTAGTTGGCAATAAATTAAATTAAGTAAAAATTCCCCCCCATAGACCCAGCTGATGGCTACATGGTGACCACGGTGGTGACCATCTCCTGACCCTGCCAGGAGATACCCGCAAAACCCATCACACTGCTCTCTTCCAGCACTCCCAGTTCACAAGGTTAAAAAATATAAGGGCATGCTGGAAATGGACCATGACTTTGTCCCTGCTGTTGTTATCAGGCACACAGTGGGTGTCTCCTTATGAGATCTTATTTAAAGGCATCCGGGATGAGTTTTTGTCCGATGGGACTTTTCATACCGAGTCCATCGCCGTGCCTGGTGGAAACTTTCACATGCCAATGGTAGTAGGATGGGGCAGAAACACATTTGCAGGGGCCAAGGTGCCCCTTGAGTGAGGGGACATGCAGTGGGTCTCCCAGGAGGCTGCATTTTTGGTAGGGACCATGGCCCAAAGCAATGACAGCAGGCAGACAGTTTCTCCATGCTATTTCTAATGGGATTAAGGTAAAGCATTGGGGCGAGGAAGCCCAGGCTTTGGCTGCTGTGCTGGTCTGGCACAGCTCTTGGACGTCTCTGCTCGCTCCCTCTCCTCTCTCAGCCCTGGGGCCATCTCATAGCAAATCATTCCTTTATTCTGTTCCTGCAAAATATGTGGCAAAACATGCGTTGTCGCCAGGGAAAGCAACAGCAACCACAGGCACAAACACACACACTTTTTTTTCTCTCTTGGATGAAAATAATTCATGTCATGGGTCACTTAAGCTAAATACTTTCCAGTAATGCCCATTTTTTTTAAGGTCAAGTTTTTATTAGAACAACATCGAGACAAACCAAGTTACCAGCTAATGTCACTGTCACTTCCAGTGCTCCCTAGCCCCAATTGGTCCTATCCCAAGAGGGCAACATCCCTTTTTGGTTGGTTAAACATCACATTTTACCAGCTGCCTGGGCAAAGGTCTTCAAGACCCTTTCTTCCCAAAGAGGAGAGACAAAATACAGCATCCTTGTGTGGCTATTCAAGGGTTTTGAGTCAAAGTTTCCAGTGGGGAATGCCCATCGCGCTATTACACAGCCGATGTCTGCTCTGGCTGGAGTCTGCCGGGAGCTGGGTCAGGCTCTTGGGCTGCTCCAGCATTTTTTCCCACATGTTGAGCCTATGCACGAGTCCTGCCTGTGCCCATAACTCTTTGCTGAGATGCCTTTGACAGAGGGAACTGAGCTAATCTCCTGACACAGGGCTGTCTCAGCTCTGCGCAGATAAAATAAATATTTAGCTTGAAAACATCTAACAGTTTTCAAAGAGCCCGGGATGGCCCAAGCACGTCTAAACTGTGTGCATAGCAAAGAGCGCCGATGCCTTTAATCATTGTTGTATGTATTTGGTGCTTTTATCTGGAGATCTTCACAGTCCTCCACGGAGAGGCTTGTCTCCTGTTCATCTCTGTTTTACAGATAAGGAAACAGAGGTGCAGCCAGTGAGGGCTGGATTTGCTCCAACTCCAGAAAACGAGTGTTCGGGGCACCATGTTTTGAGCCAGCGTACTTTGTGTTTCCTCTCCAAGGCCAATGCTCCTCCAACGAGATGCCTTGAGAAGTGACAAGGCACCAGCAAGGGCCTCATCCATGTTTTTCTGCTGGTGACGGTGGTGACCAGCCTGGCCTGTGCTGCTTGTGCCCATATCTCAGCATCGCTGCCCGTATCTTGCTACACCCATCGCCCCTGGCTGTAGCCAGGCAATGGGTTTGCAAAACTGCTCTGAATTGCAGATGAAAGGCAATCCTGCTTTCTGCTTTGGTGCTTTGCATCATGGTGTAACAACCTTTCTCTCCAGGAGGCTCAATTTTATTTATTTATTATTCCTTTTCACGGATGCTTTAGAATTATGTAATTAGTACCGAGGGTAGCGTCAAGCCAAGAACAAATTAGGTCATAACACAACACCTCCTCTGCCTGGGTGCTGTGGTTTTTGGGAGCCCAGCAGGAGAGCCACTCTACCTGAGCTCTGTAGCCAAGTGCATCATGAGGGGAGCGCGGTGCCCCGGGGCTGTGGGCAGGACGGGCTCCGGGCAGCACTGCCTGGAGCATGCTGCTGCCGGTGGAAGGTGTCAAAGGGAAGCCTGGCCCGAGCCCAGCATCTCCTCTGCTCTCACGGTGGCTGAGGAGGAGCCGGCTGAGCCCTAATCCAAGAAATGAGGCACGTTTTTCTCTGGAAGCTGCATGGGCCTGATCCAGGGCCTTATAACCTCATTTTTTAAAAATTCCTTTTGAACTAACACATTTGCTCTCTCAGTTCAAATGCATATTTCCCCTGACCCACAACTTCTTCCATGCGACATTTTTCCCAATTAGATTTTCCCAGGAACTTTTACTGAAAACAACTGTCTCGCAGCTTCAGCAAAGTCCAGCCCAGCTGATACAGCCCTCCGGAGAAAATATGGCTAAACTGATGGTCATCTTCGGACGGAGGCTGCCAGGCGCAGAGCGGGAGGGAGCCTGGGCGGGAGCTGGCCCCAGCCGGGGGTAGGCGGCATCCCCAAGCATCCCTGGACTCAGTGCTGGGGTTGTCCACCCACTGGTGGTTTACAGCTCACCCTGCTTTTCCCTATCCCTCCATTTAGCCACAGACTGAATCTCTTCACAGGATGACAAGTGTAAACCCAGGTTTTGGTATCAGAAAAAGCAAGGTACACCTTCATGTCCCAGGAGCCACGTCATGCCCGGCTTTGCCAGCCCCAGCCACCTTCCTGCCCCACGGGGAGGTGAAGCAGCCCGGGGGACTTGGGTCGCATCCTGGGCTGGGCTATGAGATACATGAGCATTTGCCAGCGCCCTGAATCGCCTTTTCAGAAACAAAACTAATTTTTCAGGCTTTGGGTTCTTAAGGCCACCAGCTTTCCAAGAAATTTTAAATCCGGTCAAATACACACAAATCCTATAATCACTCATGGAAACAAAGGCGGGACTGATTCTTTTTGCTAAAAAGTTGCCACGTTGCCAGCTTCATGAAATGCAGCTTTGCTGAAAGAAATATCTCTTGTGGGCAAAACCGCGTATCAGCGGGTTTTGAAAACAAATGAAAATAAGGCATTTCAGAAAAAAAGACCTTTAAAAATAGCCTTGGGGCTCTTTTTAGCCTCAAGGCTGGAATGGGAAGGTTCACACTTATTTTTCATCCCTCCTTCCCCTTCTCCAGCTAAAAAAAAATGGGCAGGCAGGGTATTTTTAGGCTCCTGTTCCTGCCACAGACGCAAGGAAAGCCACTTTTCCCAAAGCTGGATGGAGCTCTGCCTGCCCCGGCTCTGGGGAAATAGTGCTTGGAGAGGTTTTGGGGGCCAGGAGCTTATTTGTGGGTGGCCGGGATTGGGGCTAGCTCAGTCTAATCTTTTTGGGGCAGTTGCCAGGGGCTTTCTTGCAGGGAAGTTTGCAAAAGATTAACTGGGTGATGCTGTGGCACCTCATCAGCACTCAGAAAAAGGCCTTTGAGGCTCTCCTCTCAGCTCATTTCGGAGTGGTGAGAGCGGGGTGAAGAGCAGCGCCCGGCCCCATGCCACACATGGCAAGGCAGCCATGGGAAAGGGGCTCGCAAGCCTCCTTGCCTGAGCTGCTCCTCAGCTCTAGGGTGCATGGATGGGCAGGGAGACATCTTGCTCCCTGGTGCCATTGCTCTTCTCCAAACCTTTCCCAAAGCCTTCATAATCTCCTGGAAGCACAAGGACCATAACAGCACAAAGCTCTCAACGTGTGGGTGCATGGTAGCTTTAGAGAAGCGTGAGGGTGTTCTTAATTTCAGTCCTTTCCTAACCATCCCCAATACATGGTTTTCCTCTACTTCTGCCAGATGTGGAGATGGCTAGCATAGCTCCAAGCTCCTGCACCCAAGTGGCAGAGGCCAGCTCAGAGTGTGCCACTTGAAACATGTTCAGCCTCATTTGCCCTTCATGCATCCTTTAGTACATACCCACAATAACTTTCATCCATCCTTTGCACTGTCCACTTTCAGTTTCATAAGAGCTTTTTGCAATTCCCCAGTCAACCTTCTCCTTTAGCATCCTAAATAACTCCATCATCAAACTATCCCTTGGATTTTAATGACTATGTTATCCAACCCAGGTCTAATGACACATGCTGCCGGCAACCTCCCTCCCTGGAGAGAAACACCCCCTTTATTTCCCAGCTTTAATCACCTATGGCAGGACATTGCCTTTTATACCATAGCTCTTGAGCTTCCTTAGAAGCCAATGGCAATATAAAACAGCTCACCCTTACCTATGTGATTTTTGAGTCCTTCAGAGCACTCAAACAGGTTTGTGAGACATGCCTTCCCTCTACAGAAGCCCTGTTGATTAGCTCTCCCCAGCTAATTAATACGAATTGTATTGTATCCCATCATATAGTTTCTAGTCATTTGGCCAGTACAGACACCAGGAAAGCCCCTGAAGGCTTTCTTTAAAGTCCTGTGGAAAAGCAATACAGCTGTGCTGGTCCAGGAGCTGTTTGCAAAGCTCTCACTTGAGAGGATGCAAAACCTCCCAGGGCTCCTCATCCATTAACTGCTGCACAGCCCAGCACCAACAACTCACCTTGCTTGGACCCCCTTAATCCACACACCAGTGGATTTAATACCACTGTATTAAAGAAGGCAGCTTAGAGAGAGCCTGCTGGGAATTTACTGGCTGGGCTCTTGGGAGGCAGAGCTTATAAAACAGAAGTTTAATGAACTCCTCTGCCCAGCACCCTGTTCAAGTCACATGTAGGAATCTGCACACCCAAGTGATGAAGGTGTGATCAGTAGAAGAAGGAGCAGCCCAGCTATGGAGGGTCACTGCAGAACTCAAGGCACAGCAAGGTGGAAGCCAAAACAGTTGCTTTAGATGATGTACAGAGCTAGTGTAAGAGTGGTGGAATTAGCTGTTTTATTTGAAAATAAAACAATGTGATGGAATGACAAGAGGAATTGCATTACACTGATTTTGTTCTTTATTAAACATAAACAAGAGCACACATTATTTCAGAATAATTCACCTTTGTAATAGTACTGCAAGATATTCAGCATTTGAAAGCACCTGCCATGTAGGAACACTTTCCAGACCCCAGTAAGGCATCATCAGCTCTTGAGTGGGCACAGGAAATAGAGGCAATGGTCTGACAATTCAGTCAACCCACTTTTAGGCTTCCTGATACCAACGCAGAAGTGGCAAAGACCCATGAGAAAGCACTGATGCAGGATGAACTCACTCTACCAGTTCAATAATTTTTTTTTTTTTTTTTTTTTTTTTAAAACAGGCTTCCTTTGAAGCAGCAGGCTTTACCCCAGATCAGGTATCGTCTTGTCTGTACATCTAACTTCCTGCCAGAGCAGCTACAAACCATCCTCCAGCAGGAGGCATCCAGCCAGCACAAATTGTGCACAGCTCAGGCAAAGGCAACCCACTGCTCCTGCCTGACCCAGATCTCATGTGTCTTACAGGCAGAGCAGGAACAGCACAAATCTGCTGTTATTGTGGGTCCACAGACAGTGAAGTTAGTCACTGTGTCAGTACCTCTGAGAAAGTCGGGAAAAACCAGGGCAGAGACACAGACATCTTACTGTGTGCTGAAAAATGAATGCATCTTCAGTTTCTAGAGCTACAACAAGCTGAAATAGGTCGAAGGCTTGAATTGTGTCAGAAGCGTTCAGTCACTCCTCCTCCCCGCCCTTGGCTATCAAACATCAGAGCTGATACTGCAAAGGTAGATCTCTAGAGTTGTAGTATCTGTTCCCATCACGATAGAAAGAAGCAGAACAGGGAGCAGTCACTGCCCACAGGAGATCTCCTCACACCACTGGGGCTTGCAGATACCCAGCACTGAATGGCCAAAGGAATGACAGACCTGCTCACCTTGGTCCACTTGGACCACTGCTCACCTTGACTCCCTGGGACAGTTCACTTAGAGCTGCACTTGAAGAAAGATGAATTACCAAGGAAAGAATATGAACAACTGTCTGTGCAAGCCTGCCAGGCAGGAACAGCGAGCCACAGCTCAGTCATCACAAAGGTGCACAGGGCTGTTCAGCTGAAGGACCTTTTCCTGCACTGATCCAGAGTCAAACCAGATGAAGGAGGGTGCAGATTCAAGGTGGGGCTGTGAGTAGCTGATCTGAGGGAACGTGGGAGCAGGACAGGTTTGCAGACACAAGCCGTCTGCATTTGGAATGGAAAGAAATGGGGAACAGTACAATGCAATTGATACTGGAAGGAAGTACCAGCAGATGCCCAATTCTTTTTTCCTCCCCTTAAAGTATCTGCCACAACATGCCAGAGGTCTCAGGCCACTGTGCCTGATGGGTCTGGGGTTTCCAATTCTTCCAGTGGTCTATTACTGTGTCTCCATGTGACTAGTCCCAGACGAACAGCAAAGATCAAGCAAGTCATTGCCAGCAGAACAACTAGAAGAGAAACACAGAAGCATGTTAGCACATGAGAGAAAGTCAGTGCCTCTTGTCATACCCCAGCTCCCAGTACAGGAGGCATTCAGGGAAAGAGGAAAAAAGAACCCCCCTGTATAGGAGCCATTACCCCCCATCAGAGTTGTATTTCACAGAGTTCAGAGTTTCACTGCTATCCAGTCAAACTCACCCAATGCTTCCAGGTCAAGGCATGTCTACAAGTGGGAGGCTTTATGGACACAGGAATAAAAGTGCATTACATTAACAAAACACTCCAAGAATAGTTGAACTATATAAAGAAACACGCACTAGTTTGGGAAAAGCACATTCTTGCCCTACCAGCCAAACAAGCTGAACCACTAAGAATGAAGTTTGGCTGGTAGAAATGCACCTACTGCAGGAACACAGCTGTCTGCCAGAGATCACACATACCTTCACATTCCTGGTGGCCATAACCATCAGGAGATGAGTCTCCAGTGCCCTCATGCCTTTGGCAGACAAGCTCTGCTAAATCCTGCTGGGTGCTTTTAGGCATTACCAGACTCCAGCTGCCCTTACAGCAAAAGGGAACATTTACTGGAGTGGCTGCAATGCTGGTGCCAGTCCAGAAATTAGCTTTAGCCACTGGTACATGGCAGTGGGAAGGCTGAAGGGTGGGAACACGTTCCCTTCTGCCAACGCTATGGTGGGAATAGGCATCTCAAACTGCTACAACAGGATTCAGAGTTAATGCAGCTCAGTCCCTTTCATGCCAGCATAAAACTACTCATAATGACATAGCTTTTGCCAGGCTGTGATTGTACAGCATTTGGACAGCTTAAGCCCTTTTACAATGGACAACTACACTCAACTCAGCTACAGTGGCCTGCAGCAACCAAATAATCCCAGGAAAACTTGCTAAGGCTAGCCTGAGCTCTGCATAGAAGGGGAGCACGCGCAGGGCTTTGCATTGTGAAATTTAGATACAACCCCTCCTTGGGTCAGAAACTTATGCACTGCTCCTCTATCCCGGATGATATAGGGCAAATGGAAGTCCACAGCCTTCATCCCAGCCCTGCTCTTCCTTTGGCCCACCCTGTGTCAGATGGAGCTACCAGCAGAGGACCCAAGTGGATGATGGAGAACTGTAGGGCAAACATACTGCACTGGGAAGTGAACTTGAGGCAACACAAGGTTTGAATCCAGCCCCAAGGCTCATGGGCAATGATTTCTGCTCTACTCTTTACTTTGCAGAATGAATACCTTCTAATAAATCCCTAGTTCTGCTTTTTATAAATAATACTTTTCAGTCTGTCTTTCTGCCCCTAATACACAGGAAAGATGTGGAAGTGTTTACTGGCCTTCTTTTACAAGAGTTGGAAACAGTCCAAAAGATTCACCTATAAAAGTGCCATTTGTCATTGGGGATGAAAACGAGAAGTTCTTGCACGCACTGCCAGTCAGAGCTATTATGACCACTGGGTAGATTGTAAGGTTGTAGCGGACGTAC
Organism: Balaeniceps rex; assembly: GCA_013401315.1. Classification (NCBI taxonomy): domain Eukaryota; kingdom Metazoa; phylum Chordata; class Aves; order Pelecaniformes; family Balaenicipitidae; genus Balaeniceps; species Balaeniceps rex. The sequence goes on from VYZW01026424.1 coordinate 46,681, forward strand.
TTGTCAAGAAAGAAGTTTTCCAGATAAAACCTGTGAAGAAAAAGAGTAACCAAAGTAAGCATTTTCTCTGTACTTTTTTCCATAGAAATTTTAGAAAAAGGAATTGGACAAAGAATGGGTTTTTTTGCAGGCCAGTTTGGACCACAGTCCAAAATTGTTCATTTACTAAAATTCAGAAGATTAATAAAAAAATTATCTAAGGTAAATTTAGGGAAAAATTAAAGCTGTTTCATGTTTTCCATATCGTGCCCTCACCTGCAAAACTAGGGCAGGTTGGGCTCGTGCAAGTCACAGCAACCTGCTGTTCCTAGCCCACAGCATGTGCTTATTGGCATTGCTGAGAGTCAGGGACTAAAAGCTCTGCCTAGGCTCCCTTTTCATCTAACATGAATTATGAGAGGCCTTTGTCATCGGTGTTGGTACATGGACAGACTATGAAAGAATTGGGACAGATAGCCCAACCTATTTGTGAGAGGTAGAAGGGGTCTTTCAGGCTTGGTGGGAACCCGTGAGGTTGTTTACCATATTACTAGCTCAAGAGCAAGGATGCTTAGGGAGGCAGTCGTTGCTGTCTCGTTGGACACATGCCACTTGTAGATCAACACAACGGCAAAGTTCAGCAGAGTGGCGATGGTGGTCCATGTTGCATACAGCGCCAGCCCATTCTGGACCTGCCATGTAGCACAGCAATATTACAAGCAGTGATAAAAAAGGTAATTCCTGTCTATCTTTTGCAGCCCATAGGTCCTGGGGCAGCTAAGCCTGCCTTCTGGACCTAGCTGCAGGAAGAGTGCCTCAACATGGCAAAGAGTTGAAGCCTTGGGGTCCCCAAAGTACCCCAGAGATCCACCCCAGGGGCAGCTGCAGAATTCCCCATACAAAGCCCTGCAACCCCAGCGGGGGCTTCCCATCTGCACCTCAAAGCACACAGTCTGCCCAGCCAAGTTGTTGCAGGCTGCTGTACCTAGCAGAGAGAACAGTTTTTGAATCTCAACAACCTCCCAGCAAACATCTTTGCTCCATGGAGCCTGCAGCAGGCAGTATCAAGGGCTAGAGTCACTGCTGAGTGAGGATGGGGATTCCAGTTCCTTGCGTTATACTGGTGTCTCATCTCAGGAACTGAAATACAGGGGTGTAAAGAACAAGCCCTGCTCCCAGTTCGTACCAAGAGATTTAGAGACATTTCCAGGAGAGTCAGGAGGAACTTTTCTGTGCAGACTCCCAGCTTTGTAGACTCCCCCTCCACTGGAGACCCTCCTAGCTCCTTTGAAGTGCTTTTTCAGCTGACCCACTTTCTCACTGAGAAACACCAACATCAAGCAAAGGAACCAAAGGTGGTTAAAGCACACACAGCAGCCATGGAAGAAACTGCAGTGTGAGGTATCCTGGATGGGGAGGAAGGGTTTGGGGGTAGCAGGTTTGAGCTAGGAGAGGCACAAGGGTGGAAATCAAGGAGTGATGGAGTATGAGTACGTTTATCTTATTTTCTCTGTGCAGTTTGCCAGACAAACACCCACTCTTCTCAGACAGCAGAAAAGTAATTTTCTTCCAGAATTTGGCAAAACTCAGAAAGGCAGCTACATCTGAAGCCTTTAGCAGTGTACACTTCCCCATATAAGAAATAAATAAATTTCTGTAATCAGATACCAGGGACATCACCATCAGCTACAGCAACAGAAGCCACCCTCAGCAGCAGCTTCTCCCTCTGCAAGAAATATTCTTTTCCCCACCCCAAACACAAGTCTGTGCTGAAGTTTTCATACATCACTGAAAACTTCATTCTGTAATAGCCGGAGAAGTACAAGGCATATACCTTGCTCTGAATCATTCCCATGATGTCCAGTAGGAAAGTGAGGTGCAATTAAGCCTGTGCATACCTGCAGCAGGCACAAGTTAAAGTCAGGGCAGAAATCTTCCCTTACCCATCTCCTGTCATTGAATCTTTCATTCCTGATACCTTCAGCACAGGTGGTGCAGGGTTGGGTTTTTTTTTTTTGGGGGGGGGGTTGGTTTTTTTTTTTTAAGCATTTACTAACAGCACAGCTTCCCAAATGCCACCTACTAGGATGCGGATGAGCCAGAGCTCAGCTTTGTGACCCTTCACAAGCCATGAAGAATGGATGCTCAGTGCTCGGTGCGAAATGAAGAGGGCAGCACATGTGGTAATAGTGAGGGCTGCCAGAAACATCAGGGCTGGGAGAAGGTATCTAGGACAAAGAATACGTGCATACACACAATGTACAATACTTTTTTCAGTGGTGTCACAATGCCTTAATTCATAGCTTTAGTGTCTGGCCTTTACTGACTTTGTTAATCAGCCTTTAATAAAGGTAATCACTACACGTAGCCCTCATTTTAACATACTGTTGTTTTACTCTGTTAATCACAAAGTTATTTTCCTGACTGCAACTGATTTGTTCACCTCTTGACAGCAGCGCTATTATAAGCCCTTCACGTGGCCATGATTATGAAAACAATCCAAGGCAAGGAGCTTAACTGTGTTTATGAGGAGAGGCATGGCTCCTGTCTTACCTGTGGAGGAAAAAACCATGGAACAGCAGCTTTGAGGAGATCTTAGACTTCAATAACTGATCCACCTCACGGGCAAGACAAAAACATCATAGCCCCAAACTTCTATGAAGGTTACCTTTTGCCAAGGCCTGCCATAGAGTTTTACAGGTGTGATTAAGTGTTCGCACATAGGGAAAAGCGCAAAATGAGGTATTGGTGTAGTCCTAACAAGAGGGTTAGAAAGCATTTGTAACAAAAGGCAACTTACTCTCGGTCCCACAGAAACAGCCATCCAACATTGAGGCCATTATTCAGAATCCACACCACATAAAAAGGTATTGGCAGCAAGTCTGGCTTTATGTAGACACATCCAAGTTCATTCCTGCCAGGAAAAAGCAGGTATAGAGAAAGGAAAACAATGCCTGCATTGACCAACCAAACTTCCCTGGCCTCATGGACTCTGTTGGAGTTAGTCTGATTTAAGCTGAAAAGTTTATTTCTCCTCTGCATCCTTCTGACACAAAATACATTCTCTGTGGCTTTCCCCATCAGGACATTGCCCCATGGTGCTGGTCTCTGCACCACCGCAGATTTAGGGGGTACTAAGGACTGCTCCACAGATGCTGCAAAGCTTGTGTCACTGGTGGTGGTAGCAATGGCATGGTCATGGGATTTTAGTCCAGTTCCTGGAAAAAAAGGCTTATGGGATCATAGTGTGAGTACATATGTGTATATTTTGTGTGTGCATGCACATACACATCTGTGGACTTGATCACTCTTGTACAAACACATACTTCATTCTTCCCTCAACCTTCAGTGTTGGCCAGTATCAACTGAGTGACTTCTTACAAGTCACATGAAAACAGCAGATACACAAGACTCAAACTAAGCAGTCCACGGTCCCCCTTGACAGAAGGGCTGCAATGTAAGTCTATCCCACAGAAGACATCACAGATTATTACAGATATTGCATGGTACTGCACGAGGCAGTTATTGATCTCATAGCCCAAGAAAAGCTTCAAGTCCAGTTCAATAACCCAAGAGACTTCCCAGTGCCGATTCTCTGATCTCTAACAGCAAGTAAACTCAAAGCATTAACTCCATAATTCATTAATTTTGGCCCCGTGGATTCTCAGCACCTAGCAGTGGTTAAGTACAGCTACTGACAGATCACATGAATCAGTGGAAACCAGGCCTCACAGAACACTTTACGTGCTTTGTAACCTGTCCACGTGTTACAGCAGTTCACATACACCTCCAAACGGCTTCCCAGCTTCGGATGCTGAACCTAAAATATGCTTCAGCAGCAGAGCTTCAGCATGTCAAGTCAAGAGGAATGGCAGTGGGTTCACTCTGACTAGAAACCCCAGAAAAGGGGGTAAGAGACTGAGCTACAGAAGGGAAGAGCCACCGTCCCCCATTTATACCATAAGCAGGGAAAATACCTTCGACAGATCCCTGACAAGGCATAGAGAAGCCAGGCAAGCTGCCAGGCATAGATGACATTCCAGATGAGGAAAGTCCAGCCAGCTGGTGTGAAGTCAGTGTTGTACTTCGCCGAGATGTTTCCAGGGGTTCTCCTGAACAGACCTGTGGTGGTGAATGTTATTGCAGGCAAAAGTGTTACAACATACTAAGGATGGGGAAAGACTGCTGATTTCCCTCACCCTGCAATCTTCCTCAAGACTTAGTCCACACCTCAGTGGATCTGAGGGAGATGAGAGGATGCCCTTGGTGAAAACAAGCCATGTGCTGCAGTTGGCTTACCTTTAGACACCCATTGTGGGATCGCTGTCCCTATGGGGAACCTTGAGCACCTTCCCCCTTATACAGAGCCAGAAAAGCCAGTTGCATGTGAAAGCCAGCGAGAAGCGCAATGTTTGTTTGACAGATTCAGCTGGGTAGTGTTCAAACTACACACCACTGCCTTCTACAAACCCACAGCAGCAGCCTGAACAGCTTCCACCAGGGATACAAGGGCAATGTATGCAGAGATGGCAGCCTTCACCCACAGCTAGGTCCAGGTTGTCCAGGGACAAGACCATTTACTTGGATTTCAAGGGACTGGATAGGGCTCAGGCACCTGGAGGAGGCACCAGCTAATTCCATCTTTCACAGATCAAGGTGTATTTGGAGAAGCAATGAGGTGACAAACAGATCCATCCCATCTAAGCCACCTTATATCATTAAATGATATAATGCATAAATTCACTTCTGAAAAAAGACAATTTGCTTGCATTACCTTTGAATATCCCAGTGGCATTTCCAGCATTCAGTATCACCATGACCGTGAAAGTAGCCAGAGACAGAAACATCACAAAAATCTTCAGCTTGTGTATAGCGTCCATTTTACCCTGCAACAAATTAGAAATATTGTTTGACTGTCCTAACATATGCTTGTGTTTGTTCCATGTCCCAGAGATAACACTGTAAATTCTCATTTTAAAGAGAACATTGTAAATTCTCCAGTTTGCCGACTTTTTATTTCTTATGAAAAGACCACAAATAAAAGGCCTTGCATGGGCTAGGGGTATCTTTGTTGGAACCAGCATCAACCAACACCCTCTTGACAGCAGTCAGCATCAGCAGCCCAGAGAACAGCCCCAAAAAACAGGGCAAGCAACAGATACTTGCCCAGAATACTCTTGCAGCAGCTCAAGGATTTCTAGTAGTAGCATCTTTAATAGTCTCTCATGGGTTAAGACTGTAAAGTCTCCAGATCCATGAAGTAATCTGATAACCTGGGGAAAAAACCTATCTCATGAAGTCTAAGATTGGCCTTTACCTCCCTCTGCCAGCCCCTAGCACCATAAAGGTTAAAGACCCCTGCATAAGTTTCAGATGGAGAGCAAACACTACAGACACCTGGCAAGGCTGCCTGGTTTCTGGACAACGCTGAAGCACAGAAGCAAAGAGGCCTCGCTAGGTTGTGGAATTGAAATGGGAAGCCATGGAGGGCCCAGCGAGCAGCCAGCTCTGCCACCACCCATCCCTTACTGGCACAGTGCAAGAGACTTAACTCAAATTTGCCTATGGATCTATTGCAAAGGTGTTAAGGTCTAAATAATTAGCAAGCGAGTGTAAAAGAGGGATTGCAGCTTATCTTACCTTGCTTTAGTATAAATACAATAGTGAACAGGCCTATCATTTTGCCCTCTTTAAGAAGGAAATATGAAAACATTAAAATCTGGCTTTGCAGCCAAGTGCCTTTTAGTTCAATATAGCTTTTCACACGTACCTCTCTAATCCTGTAACTCCTACAAAATAACTTCTTTTTATGGTGGTATTACCTCCTCATCTACTGGCTGCAAATAAGATTTAAATACTTCAGCAGGTCTCAAGAACTTTATAGAGTGTAAAGGCTACACACTATGTTTTTTTTTTCCAAGGTTTGTAAGTAGTGACTTGAGCTCTCCCAAGCAATCTCCATTAGTCCAGCATTTTTCTATCGAGGAAAAGTTTCATGCCCCCTGTAAGAATGAGTGTACACGCATCCACACTGTAGGCAACAACTTTATTTCCCCTTGCAGCTCAGCACTTGAGCTGCCTTCTCTGTACAATGCCAATTCAATGCCTTCCAGGGTTGGCAGGAATAATAACCAAGTTGTTCCAAGCTGCTCAGCATTAAGCTAATAAATTCCAGTTCCCACTTCAGTGGATGGTTTTATAGTTCCAGGCTTTGTTCATGGACTGAGCTGCATCCAGATACATCACAAGGAAGTGGGAGGGGAAATTCTGTTTTCTGTAAACCCATACAAGCTTTTCCCTTTTCAGTTCCATCTGAACAGAAAACCACTTTTTTAAATAGAAGTCCTATGTGGAAGAACTCATTAACTCAAGATATCAAATCCCAGTTAGATTTATGTCAGTCAAATCCCCAAAACATATTGTCTTCAATAGATACACTGAATTAGCAAACTCTGAAAAGAAAAATCCACTTGTACTATTCAAGATATCATTTCTGACTCAGGAAACGACTGACCTACAGACTTCTGAAAGACAGGAAGATGTAGGAGAGGAAATATCACTGTACACTTGTCCTATTCGTATATTCTTTCCTTGAACATTGACTTTTGGCCACTCCAAACCAGTACAGGGGACTAAGATGGTCCTTTGAGCTCACTGTCAGGCCAAATGTATGCTTTCCTGACAGTCCTGTAATTGAATTCAGCACCACATTTCTTTCTTATTAGCATATTTGGAAGAAACTTGAACACACATCTTCAGAGAAACCCATACTTCCTTACGGAAGTCTAGGAGGAAACCTTTATTTTAAAACCGGTCAATAGTTTCACCACTGTCTCCCACCTCCTGCCTCCCTCTAATTTATTGCCGGCAATAAACGTCTGCAATATTTCCCTGCCTGCAGTTATCGGCCACAAGCACCCTTTAGAAGAATCAGAAATATTACTCACAAGGATCTGCACAGGCTTTTTGGCAGTGCCTTACAGCTGTGGTTCAGCTATCATCAGCGTTGGGGAGTCTCCGCTGTTCAACCTTACCTAAAGAGATTTTATACAACTTTCAGCAGATTAATAATCATGCATTATTTAAAAAAAAAAATATCACAGTAGTTAGACATGCTTTCTGTCTGTGAGCTGCAGCTTCCGATTGGCTAAAGCCTCCCAAAAACAAGCACTTACGCAAGAGAAATGCGATTACTTAACGAGGGCCTTTTATAATAGCTGGAGCAATGCACACTCCCAACTTGCTGGCAGACAAAAGCTAATGAGTGCCTGCTCTCAGGCTCTCGCCCATTCTGTCCTTCCCCATCTCCACCACAAGGAGGGAAACTGAACACTCCAGTGCAAAATCTTGCATCTCAAAATCACAGCTAGGGAAGCACTCCTGTGTGGGAGAGGGGACAGTTGCAGGGGTAGCTGCAGAAACAGCCTGGATTTGGGGTTTGGGGGAGCTAGAGATGGTCTGGAGATGGTCATAGCAAGGTCTGGATCCTATGAGCAGCTACAGATCTTCCTATAGCCCCAGAGGGAGCTGAAAGGGACCCTCTGGAGCCCTCAGCACAAGAAGGACATGGAGCTGTTGGAGCGGGTCCAGAAGAGGGCCACAAAAATGCTCCGAGGGCTGAAGCACCTCTCCTACGAGGACAGGCTGAGAGAGTTGGGGCTGTTCAGCCTGGAGAAGAGAAGGCTGCGGGGAGACCTTATTGCAGCCTTTCAGTACTTAAAGGGGGGACAGTCTTTTTAGCAAGGCCTGTGGTGACAGGACAAGGGGTAATGGTTTTAAACTAAAGGAGGGGAGATTTAGACTAGATGTAAGGAAGAAATTTTTTACAATGAGGGTGGTGAAGCACTGGAACGGGTTGCCCAGAGAGGTAGTGGAGGTCCCATCCCTGGAAACCTTCAAGGTCAGGTTGGACGGGGCTCCGAGCAACCTGATCTGGTTAAAGATGTCCCTGCTCACTGCAGGGGGGTTGGACTAGATGACCTCTAAAGGTCCCTTCCAACCCAAAGCATTCTATGATTCTGTGAAAGCTGAGCTCCTCTCAGGACTTGGCACTCGGGGCATTTTACAGTGTTAAACATTGTACAGATATGAGTAACTTCTCCAGCACAGCAAGCACATTTATAGTAATTCTGTATTTTTATACCTCACATCTATTCCTTGCAGTGCAACACATACTCTGTTGGAAATCCCCAAACCTGGCCTCAAAACTGGGCTTCAAATAATTCCTAGATCTGAAGGACTCTAGAAACCCCAGGGAGAACCTTCCTGATGTCAGAACCAGAAAGGAAGGAAAGATAAGATAACCCCAAACCCAAAGTGCTAAATTGACTTTTCCAAGATTTTTTTTTTTTAGAGTTAAATTTTTGTTCAGATACAAAAAAGGCTCCTGCTCCCACCTCAAGCCAGTCCCACAGAAGCAGAACAAGCCACCCTAGCTGATCAAGTCTCCATCTGCATCTCTGCCTGCTATAGGACTGCAGTCTTACCACATCTCCTTTCACTTTACATTTCTGCTTGTTTTTCCTCAAATTTAAGCTATTATAGCCAATTAAAAATATGCTTCAACATCAAAATGTTATTTATCTTGTGCAACTACAGTGCCTACCAAGCAGACAGTCTTGCTGGGGACTCCCCCATGTCAAACAAAGGCAGTGAATAAACTAATACCTATCTCACCCCTTCGAAGCAACACCATGGGGCTGGGAATGAACCCTGCTGGGGCCTCCTTGACCTTTGGGATGGGTGTACAAAGCCTACACGAACACCGATTTGCCAGCTGTGGGGAAGGGCAGGGCATCCAGCCAGCACTGCTGCTCCCTACCTTATCAGTGTAGGTCTGAGGTCCACCCTTTGAAGGTATTCTGATGAGGAAACCAGTGACTGAAGTATGATTATTTCACCTCAGCCAGACATTATGATTGTCCTGATCACAAACAGGAACTGCTCATACATAACCTGTTCCTTGAAGAAAACCAAAGCCTGAGCTTGCAGTGTGGTGGCATTAGCATCTTTCTCTTTTTTCACTTTGTATATCCCCCAGATGCGTACACAGTGACTCTCCCCATGTCCTAGAAACTGCCTTCATCCTGGTTACAAGTTTATAAGCACTGTTACAGCAAGTATGGGCTGAAATACAAGCAGAGCCATTACTTAAATCATATGGCCCTCTCTTCCTAGGATATTAAAACCTACAATGCACTTTTTCCACGCTGGACAATGTCTTATTTATGGCCCTTTTTATATATATATATGCAGTATATATATGTTTTTTACTCATCAGATAGTCCAAATGACCTCAGCATGATGTCGGACATTATATTTGCATCCAGTAAACAGGTGGTCTGAAATTCTTTAGTTAATACAGACAACTTTACCTTACACATGGCTGTTAGGCACAGCTGATCAGCTAGGTCCATGCTGATCTAAACTGAGGGCAAGTTCCACATGTGGGAAACATTGGCCAAGTGGAAGAACCGACACACACTTTGCTGTCCCATGTTCTTGCTCGTTATTTCATAATGCATCTGTCTTGTTTCAGTGAAACAACTGGAGGTAGTGCCACCATAGCAGTGGCCTTCTCCTCTTGCTGCAGTAAGCCAGGCAGAAGCTTTAGGCCCCCCATTCTGGGTTTCAAAAGTTATTTTTTCAGAATAGATTGCAACACAGGCCTTGTATAAAATATGCAAAATTATTTTATCATGCAGCTCTATGGAAATGCTCCAAAGTATGTTTGTAAAGTACAGAGGAATGTACTTAATGCTTATAAACGTGTTAAAACTGAACAGCTCTTGCTTCACTAGGCCGCACAGCATTGCCAGAAGTGGGAACACTCAGTACAGCTACAGCTCTAAGATACCAGTATCAAACTCAAAGCAAGCATTTCACAGAATCATTTGTTTGGAAGAGACCTTTAAGATCATCGAGTTTATGGAAAGGCCTTACCTTTCTAGCATATCTTCACTGGAAGAACTTTTAGACTTATGTCTTCCACGTGGGTTTCAGTTGAATATCCTTGCTGGCCTGTTGAGGAAGAAAAATTATATTGTCAGATGAGCGACACATGAAGTTATATACATTTCAGCCAAGAAATGGCTGTTAATGTTCGTATGCACAAAAGGAAGCATGACACGATCCGCATTCACAGGATGCGTCTTGAAATAAAGATTCTCAGCAACAATGCTGAATGAAATCACTGGTACCAATTCCACACCACAGCCAGTGTTCAGTACTCTTCAAGACATGCTGCTTTGAATCAAATGTAAGTTTGTATTCACTTGGGTCATGATAGAGGAAAACAGTTCCCAGATAATAGTTATTTTACCATCATGGCAGTTTTCCACTGAAAAGCAAAGAGGACTATACACACTCTCCCTGTATTACCAAAAATCTTTAAAGAAGCATCTATCTTTAGAGCCCTCATTTGTAATTTCCCAGAGAAAAAAAAATAGGGAAAAAGTTGCTTTTCAAGAAGGATATCTACCAGGTCCATCCCTCCCCTCGCACACTCCCTGCAGCACCATGGTGTGTTCCACCAGCATCAGTGCGTTTCAGGTACCAGTTGACACGCAAAGTGGAACTGGTTGCAATGGGACCACAGCTCTGCTGTCACTCCTCTGTGCACTAGAAAGCAGCGTAAGCATTTACAAGGTGCTGAGCTAGTGTGAGCAGCCTTTGCGCTGGAATTAACGCCCTGCTGACAAGAGGAAGATCATTTTTAAAACATGAATCCTCCTGCTAGTAGGTGAAATGAGACATTATGAGCACAGACAGTTTGAGTCCCAGCACAGAGAGTGGAAGCCAATTGCTTTCTACCTAAAGGTACCACTGTGGAGGCCCTGCCCTCAAAATAAACTCATCTTGCTCTGTGCAGGAACTCAGACAAGTTCATCTGTGGGCAGCTCACCCGCTTAATGGCGCACACACACAGTCATTAGAAGGAAGCTTCAGAAAGCAAAGCACCAGAAAAGCCATTTAACAGGCACTTTTCCTCACCAAGGAAGACTCTAGTGTCTTCTATGACAGAGGTGTTTATCTCTTATCTGGAGAAAAGCGCAAGTAGTTGAACAAAACTAGTGCCAGGGTAGTGGTTATATTTGCTTCCAGCTAAGCAACTAAAAATAAAATAGCCTATGAAAAGGAGAAGCTCTCAACACCAAAGGATGCGCACAGGCAGGAAAGCTGCAGAAAAGCAGCTCTGCGAGTCCCAAATGCAGATGTGAGACACGACTGATACAACTCTTTGTCCCAGACCCAGCCACCAGCTGACACATCCCTGGGTCAAGTCAGAAACTCTTTCCTCTAACCCACACTGAACTGCAAGACAGCTGTTGCAGCTACCCTGAACACCTTCCCAGCAAGGCAGGAGCTCAGCAACTCTGGACCAGACCACCAAAGACTTTTGTCCCCATCAGCAGCAATGATGCATTTAAATCCAAAATGCATTCTGCACACTCAGCGCTCCCATTTAATCTTTACAGCCACTTGCTTTAACTCCAACCTTTCCTAATGTGCCAGGCAAACTGGCACCCAGGAGTCAGCGACCTCATTGGAAATAATTTTCAGGCCAAGTTCAGCAAATGTTGAGAAACAAATATGCTAATCTTCTAACAACAGCTCAAGCATCCTAATCCTGCAGTGGGTTAATCTGGGTGCCTTCAGTGCCAGGGATTAGCCTTTCCACGCTGCTAGAAGGGATAGGGTTTGACCTGGCACACTAGGATGGGCACATAGTGAAGAGGATCTGTGTTAGCAATCCCCTTTGGGTATTTTAAGAAGGAAAATCATCTGCTTTTTATTGTTGGAGAACAGAGCAGATCCACCCTTTGGCAGCAGGGAAATCTCTATAGGTTTAAGAGAGCAAGAATAGTAATAGGAATCCACTACCCACTTATTTTCAACCAGACTTCAAGGCAGCTGCCATGCTAGAATTCATTGACTGATCTCCACCAAATCTTTCCCTTGAACTCTAGGTTAAGGACATTGTTGTAAACATTTAAGTAACTCAAAACTAACCTCTGTCCCACTCTTGTGAGAGAAAGAGGGGAAAAAAGACAATGCACTTTGTCTTTAAGCTAAACTTCATGAGAAACAACAGAAACTATTTTCCCCAGATGTTCTCACTTACTGGTTAAGCACTGGGAGGTTTGCCTTCTTCGAGGGCAGCCCAGGAGTCTACAGCAGTGTCTGGCAGGCAGCGACTACGGCATCGACCAGGAGCACAGCAGCAGGCAGCACTTTCTGGAGCTGCCAGGCAGAGTACAGGTAAGAGAAACCAGAAACTCGCCTGTGCAACCCACCCCTTCAAACAGGATGACTGTGAAGAGGTGACAAAAACAGCAGAGTTAACCAGGGATGAACAAGGACACATTTATATGGCTGGATATCTTCCTTTTGTAAGCTTTGTTTTATTCGATCGCATGGCACTACTGCTGCTCACAGGACTCCCCCATGTCCTCCTCTGTGTCACTGAAGGAGCAACACACAACTAACAGCATCCATTCAGTACTTTCTTTGGCCAGCATCACTTCTGTATCCTTATCGATTTTAAGAATACAGACATATGTATTCTATAAGCTCATTCATATAAGCTACTGGGTAGCTTTTCTCTGCCCTCACCACTATCACCCCCAAATGCTTCACAAGCATTTATTTTTTGTCTCCCCACAACTCCATGAGAAAGAGCAAAAGGCACCCAGGAAACCAGCCCCTTGCACTGACAGCAGCACAACAGATGTCTATAAGCCCTCAGAAGGTATAGGTAGCCATTTTGCAGAGCCCACATGGCCACCCAGCATGGTCAGGAACAGAGACAGACAGGAAGGGAGAAAAGGCACCTGGATCGCAGTCAGAGCACAAGTTTTCCCGACTTCTGTGAAAGCAGAGAGCTGCCTTCATTTTATAGCTGCAGCATCCAGGTCAGCAAGAACCTCTCATGCGGAAAGCCTGCTTTGTCACTTGGGTGGCCTGATTTTCTTTATAGCATTTTTGTGGCACTTTATATGCTTAAATGCAGTAGGGTCACCTATAATTGACAGTGTTCGATGCATCTCTCAAATGGGCAACATGCATCTCAAGCTGAGCATTTAGAAAATGAGAACCACAGCAAACATTTTGATTGCAGCAGCTTTCCTTACAAGAGCACAGCATGAAGCTTAAACAGACAACTTCAATTCGCAGCAGTTGACTGCCTGACTTTAGCATGAATACTCCTTTAACGTAGTAATTTTGCAATCTAATTATCTAGATATTTTTTAAAGGCAACCGGAGTATATATAAAATGCCATCACATGGATATATATCACCTCCTACATGAATCATTAACAGAACTGGAACATTTAGTTCCACCACTGTGGAAAATTAGTGGAACAAGACTCATTGCAAGACCTTACAGACAGAGAAGGCGATTGTTATTGAATAGAATCCAATAAGTTGATTCCACCCACTCCCCATCAACGTAACTCACGTGCAGAGAACTGTATGCGTCGGTCTGGCCAGGATCACCTGTGTGCAGCAGGAAGCACATGGGATAACACCATCACCGCCTCACTGCACCTCCTGGGCTCCCCTTTATTTTTGGGTGCATCTTTTAATACCATTTAGCAGTGGCTACTACAGTTGTGTACCTGCCTCACCCCTCGAGAGTTTCAGGCAAAATTGAGTCTTATCCTTACCTGGGTGTTTCACAGCTTCCGTACTGCATTTCCATTCACACCAATGTTAGTATTTCTGTTAAAAACCTCTACATCAGGCAGGTCTTAGGCACATGAAATCCTGGCACAGCTAATACAAGTTGAAAGCTGTTAACTTTCTGTGGACCAGGACAGGGAACAGCCTTGGCAACAAGTTACACAGCTTTTGGCTGGCCATACAGAAATGCAGAGGTTGAAAGTTTCTGTATCTTGTGGCAAGTTTTAGACGTAGTCCCTCTAACTGGTTCTCTTGGGTATATGTTACCATACAGCTTCATTCACCCTCTTTTCCACATTCCTCATCCTTGCTTGTACGTCCTCTCACCTGTCCCAGTATTCATCATTCCACGTAATTGCCCTGTCCCTTCCTCGTAGGGAAAAACACCATTTCCAAAGGCTGTTTCTGCCAGCCTCTCCCACAACAAGGATGCGAATAAGGATTTTCACTGACCTATAACTTGACAGAATTATTTGGCTACTTTTCACACAGGCAAAACAAAAGCAAAACACCCTTTGCTCCAGGCTGATCTTCCAGCCAAATTCCCAGGCTGCCTTTCAGAACATGGAAGGGTTAAGATAATCGAGCAGCTATTTCAGTCAGAAATTTAAGACAAAACATCAGTTTTGTCCTAAACTTAGTCAAAACCAGCAAGACCTTTTGTACCATAACTTCTCAGAAAAAAAATCTAAGCCCAAGGCAAGAAAACCAATGGAAAACAGCAGCAACAAAGGAAAACTGCAGCCAAAGAAGAAATTTTGGTTAAGTCAGAAGTGAAGAAAGGGAGCTCTAGCAGGAAGCATAAGGAAGCCATAACTGCAAGCAGTGTTGTCATTTTTACCTACACCAAATGCATTTATTAATGAAGACATGTATACACCCCCCCACGTATCTAGATCCTCACAGAGCACTTTGCAGCCTTTCCAGGGTCATGCAATAGACTGTTTTTTCTCATTCAAGCTGGAGACCAAGTAAGCCCATGGAAAGCCAGCTGAAAACAAGGGCTTTACACCTCAGGGAGGTGAAATGCAGCTTCTCACAGAAGCTTTTTACAACCTACAAAGGTTCCCAGGCCCCACTACACACTGCTTGAGACCTGCCTAGTCCTGCAGGACTGAGGACCTACTCCTAGTGCATCTGGTGATTTGGGGTGACCTCCACTTGAGACGCCTTAGAAAAGGCTTGTTCTTTGGAGGGACAGGAGTTACTTCCTCAGGTAGCATCAGAAGGTGTCCACACAACAGGCATCCAGAAAGGTCAGCAGCAGGATCAGCCCCCTCTTTTGAAGACCACTAGCAAACTGATGAGGACTGAGCTCCCAGGGTGTCAGAAAAAGCCAACAAGAGTCCCAGTACTGTGCACCCTGGGGAGGCAGCATCAATGCTTAACATCAGCCTCTTGCCACGTTTTCCACCGAAGGCCAAAATCTATGCTGTCTTAGTCCAAATACCCTTCAGCATTATCATGGTGTTACTTTTCACAACTCAATTTTCACAGCAGTGCCTTCCCTTCCTCCTTTTCTTCCTTCCTACTAATTAGGTTTTTTAGGAAAACTTATGGTGTTAGCGGTTTTGATCTGGTTATTCTGTTGAGACTTGTCTAGAGTCAAGATCCACAAAGCCCTAGTGCCATCACTACAAGCTTGTTCTCATGCCTGGGAAGCCAGCTGAACTGACCGCTCTCTGGATAACGTGGCAACATCCTTTTCTTCTTTGTTATGGCTTCCAGATGTCAGAGACTGCCGTCAGTGCAGGGCTTCAGTAGTCTCATGGTCTAAGGCATATTACTGGCATGTAATGTGGGCCGTACATAACGCAGGTGGCTGGCCAGCCAGTCAATCCCCACACCTCTTCCATCAGCATTAGAAGCTCAGACTGTCACAAGGTTAGGTGTATCATGACTTATTTTGTTTTAAAGTGCATAGAAGTGACAGGTCTATACAGCATCTCTCACACCAAGCATTTTTATTTTCGACACAGAAAGGTTATTACTGCAAAACAGATTATTTATAGGCTACATAATCCGCCAGTCTACCACGTGGCCCTGCAAATCTCCTACATATAAACACTAGCAGATATAAGACCCACTTTGAACAACTACCTGTAAGCAACTGGGAATCAAGGAGAATCAGGGCTAGTATTAATGATGAAAAGACTTGCTCCAACCACAGCTACTTTCTCAGAGACCTCACCAACAATGTGAGAACAACACATGAATTCCACCTTTAAAATTAGGAAATGCACACTGAAAAGAGCAAACCCCAACATTAAGGGTTTGGGGTTTTTTCCTGTGATGTACAATAGTCCACACCTGACATGCCAGACAGTTTTCCTTCTTAACATGGTTTGAATCACAACAGCTCTGGTGTTTTCCTTCCAGCCTACTGCATTCATCCTTTGTGGCAAGTGTAGTTCAAAACTACCTGTTACAGTAATAAGACAAATTAATAACAACTAGATCCATCATTCATTATGATGAAAGGACTATCTGTCATGGCTGTCATATCAGTGTAGGCTATAAAACTCCTCTGATTTTACTCACCATAAAAAGAGTGCTTGCCCAATCAGAGAAGGCTATTGAGCCAGAGACATGCAAGTGTTTTCCAGGAACACATCTCACTTGGAAGAATTAATCCAAAAGGAGAGCCTTGGGTGATATGGCACAGCAATGAGAGCCTCCTTTTGCAATACAACAGAAAGTAGAAGTGTTTGAAGGAAGAGATTTTCAGTTCTGCTGGAGGAAGAGACCTCTCTAATCATGATCACTTCATAAAACTCCTAATATTAAAAGCCATTATGCCATGGGTTCACATCCCATGTACACCATACTGACGAAGCTCCGCTTCCAAAGGCTGCTCAACCTGGCAGGTACATCTTTTATACATCAACTTCTACATCCAACAGAAAAGGAAATTAGTATTTAAAAACAAACAGAACCCCTCAAAGTCCCAGCAGACTCTTCTACCTACACCATCCTGACCATCAGCAGGAGGTTATCCATAGATGTCAGCAGGATCTCTGCAGGTATTGACAGCTTGCTCAGATCCTGCAGTATGCAGACCCCTGGATGCACAGCACCAGAACAGCCCTGCTATATTTCAGCCCTCCCAACCATCAGTGAAAGTCAGACTTACACCCAAAAGGTCACCAGTCTCTTAAAAGACAAAGCTTGGAAAAGAGCTCAGATCATGCCAGAAGCATGAGTGCTAAGCTAAGGCCTCCCAGCTGGACAACCTGGGGATTTCTGTATCTTGACTAGGGATAGAGCTTGTTGCTCAAAACTACTCTTTCATGGCAGTCACAGACAGCAAGATTTCATCACCGGTCAATACAGCTGGCACAGGTGTTTCAGAGAAACCATCTCATCCACAGCACTTAAAGGAAACCCGTGAGACCATCTCTGAGAACAGAGATGACTACAGGTGCAAAAAAAAAAATCAGTGGGCTTGAGTCTTCAATGACTGAAAGTAAAAACCAGCTTGTGGGCAGAGACCTAATGGACAACAAGGAGGTGAACAGACTCAGGAACCCTGTGGTAGGCAACAGGGAGTCTCAACAGGCCTTGGGCAGATGGTGACATGACAGGCTTCTCTATCTTCTTATGAGAAGATAGATCAGTTTATGATCTTAAATCTAGACCTGTTCCTCAGAGGAAAATGTTAGAGGAGGTGGCTTCTGAGGCAAATATAAGCAGGAAAAAAATATATACATATACAATAGGAGAAAATCCTGTTAGAAAACCCTGGAGGAGATAATTACCTGAGGGACTAAAAGCAGAAGAGTAGCAATAGCATTTACCTGCGTCAGGGAGCAGCGCTGCCCCACAAAGAGGGACAAGGAGACCCCAGCACAGGCAGTTCACTCACCCACAGACACAGTCCCACGGTACCTGAGCAGAGCTGGGTGCTGGTAGCAGAATCCATCAGCAGCCCCAGCAAAGGGGTGCACCAAGCCCAGGGTTCACCCAGGGGTTGCAGTCAGTGAAGAGAGGCTGGAGACAAGCTACAACACATACCCAAAGGGCCCATCTAAGCAGCAAAGCCAAAGACCAAGCCAACTGCAAGGCAACCCAAGGCTGAGCTTAAGTAGAGCTGCTGGGCAGAAGGTGTGGGTGGAGGCCCCAGCTGAGGCTGCTCAGAGCAATTAGGACCCATGGGTGCGCTGGGAGCTTGTTGGGGTGTTTTTGCTGAAACCCCACAGCTGCAGCAGGTCACAGCCAGGGAGCTGGAGGAAGGGCAGGATTGTGTCCTGCATGAGGAGTGATTGCAGCTGGGAGGCTTCTTCCCATTGCATGCAGCAACACCATGCAGAGGTCAAGCGTGGCCCTTGCCTGCTGTGCAAATGAGGATGACTGACCACTATGGTCCTTTGTTCTTTTTTTTGTCTGTCTGTTGCAACTGTCAGGAATTATAAGCATCAGTACTATGGGTTTTGGTATTGGTGCCAAAAGGCAGAGCGGTCAGAAGCCGTACCTCCTCTTCCTTTCTGATTTAAAATGCTGCATCTGAAAACCAAAAAGATTTTTTCTCAGTGCCACATAAACTTTCTTGAAAAAAGATCATGGGCTTAAACGCTCCATGTCTTGAAAGGCTATCTAAACTCGCACTTGATGGGTATAAAATGTCCCCTCCCCCAGAGCTGTGGTGGGGAAGACCTCCAGTTTATTCCTCACCAGTGCCTGCAGACTTTGTTTCTCCCTCTATTTTTTTTTTCTTGTTTCTTTCACCCGCCTCCATTCACAGCACTTCTTTTGGCACCGGCATCCCCTTTCCTGGTCCCACATAAAAATCCCTCCCTTACGTAACAGCTTTTCAGTAGGCCCCAGGGCAGCTCCCCTCTGTCAGAAAAACAAGCAGGACATGCACCGAAAATGTCTGGGAAGGTCAAGTTTGTCTCTTTGCTTCCAGGCTTGGGGTGCCACCGACACCCTGCAGAACTGCTCGTCTTCAGAATAGTTAACAGGGAAAATGCCAGTAGGTGGTGTCCAAGAATAGCTTCTGAATTCAGCAATGCCAGCGAAACCTGTGCTACACCCAGGGCTCCTCTTACAGCTGTTGGCATCTGCACAGTGGAAGGGGGTACAGGGGGGCCGCGGCGGCATCTCCACTTACAGCACCTGCCGCCTTCATCCAGTCTTCAGGCTGGTTTTCACAAATAAGCGCTTTTACTGGACATTGCTCCTGAAGCTCCCCTATTTTGAGCTTTCTCCTCTGGAGACGGTAGCTGGGCGACGGATCAGGCTACCACCAGAACAAGGAGCCAGGGTCTCCACTTCTCTCTTTAAGCACTTGAAGCAAAAACCAGCACGTGGGTATCTTTAAGTGCCATCTGAGCTGAAAGCCATGAATATAAAGTCACACTGGAGAATCTTAAATAGGAGATACATATATGTACATGCATGTATACGTATGTAGCCCTTCGCGGCAGGGGCTGTGTTCCTCCTGCAGTGCCTGGCTGGAGCCCCATCCTTACTCGCCCTTAAGCTTTAGTGGGATAAAAATGACAGCTACATTGTCCTGTAGTAAGCTGAGCAAATGCTAAATAGTTCTTCTGCTTGTGGCCGGAAGAAAAAACTATGATTTCTATTCACAGGTTCTCTCTGCCATCAGTCACCTCTTGCCACGGTTGTAGCTACTTCCACTCTCAGGAAAACCAGGTATTGCCCAGGGTGTGAGCAGCAAGCTACCTGCTGGCGGTGCCAAAACACGCTGTTTCAGCCTGGAGTAGAAATACCTTCCTGTTTTGAAAGCCTCACCACTGCAATGTAATAAGTCATCAGTGCACGCTAGAAAAACCTCATTCTAGGCATTTTAACTTGATTTGCTTCCCGGAGTTAGCTAAATGGCTGCAGACACGTGCCACTGTGCTCAGGGAGCCCCAGGGAGAGGAGTCTGATGTATTGCAAAAGTTCAAGGTTACGTTTTGACCCAAAACAGGAAAGGGATGTCGCTTGTGTAGTGATGAATTCTCCTCATTTGCTGAGACAACTTCTATCACAACTGTAGGGGAAAAAAAAAAGGTAAGTCAGACCGGTGGAGAGACCTTCAGAGAGCCTGTGGAGATGCCGCGAGCACCTTAACTTCCAGAGCTGTTATGATAGCTGGTGGTGCACGGGGAGGACACAGCTCAGCACAGCTCTGCGCCCGGGCTGTGTAGGCATGGAGGAAACAGAGAGTTTGAATATACCTGGCCCGGAGTCAGTGAGAGGCGTGAAAGAGAAATCCCTTCCTCTGCTTTGGGACCCTTTATTCAGAACAGAATATTTTAAGGCTGTCCTTGTCTGCCGTCAGCCTTTTGGGAGAACAACGGTTAAATGCTGCCTTGGAGGAATCAGTGCCTGGCTTATCTCATCTCTGCACCTCTTAGTACAGCCTCTTCCAGGCCTGTGGCTCAGCTTTCAGGAACAAGGAGTTGCCCAACACAGGTCGTGGTGGCCGCAGGTCTCAGCTGAGCCTGCACGGATGGTGAGGGGCAGGTCGGAACAAAAGAGACACAGGTTGGAAAGCAAGAAGCCTAGGTGGATGGCGTAGGGTGTATATCGCTGTGGCTTCATCCTAGACCACTGACGTTCCTGACTGGGATAAAGCCAGGAGTCCCAGGTCAGCACAGCGGCAGTGGTGGAGAGGCAGAGAGCAGCTGGGTGAGCAACGCCACAGCAGGACCCCTTTCCCTCAAGCAAACTTTAGGATTATTAGGAGGACAAAATGATGAGGAACAAACTGGTCTCTCACACATAAAACATGCAGGTTCCTGATGCCGGCCCAGGTTCACTAAATACCAGACCGTAGGCAATAGGTGTATCCCAGAGCCACTTCAGCTGGCCATGGGGCTATCTGCGTACTCTTTGGGCCACCTTCATCTTTATCCCATTGTGACTTTTTGTCATGTTTGTCCTGCTGTGGTTGCTACTCGATAGAGATGGCACCGGGATCCAGTGACTAGGGCACGCACGGGAGTCAGGAAAACTGGTTTCTGTTCCCATCTCTGCTACTGATTTGCTGTATATCCATGAGTAGGTAATTAAGCCGCGGCTTTCCCCGCTTTAGAACTCTGATAATTACATTTATCTCTCTTTGTGAAGAGCAAGGGCTTGGAGACATTGGGATAAAAGCCCTCAAAGAGCCAAGTGTTGTTATAGTTAGTTATAATAATCTTGGCCCTGCCTGAATTTATAAAAGTTGTCCTGTTCCAGTGACTCCGTTTCACAGACAAGGCAGAAAAAGCAGGAGCATAATTACAGAGTGACTCCATGTTCTGCTGCGGGCTCCTTATGTTGCATTTATTTGGCTAAACGCAGCTCACCTACAGCCTGCCAGTTACCTTGCACAGGTCCTAAGGGAGCCGTCAGTATTGCAACGATATGAGCATCACTGCAAAGCAACTAGGGTTTTTGTCATGCTGTGCTGGTGATGAAAAAGCACCATAATAGCTTTTAACTTCTGAAATAACAGTGCAAAGTACTAAGCTGCAGGGATTCTGGCATTGCATAAATGACCTTTTTCAGAACAAGGGAAAAAAAAAAATATATTGCTCTTCAAAGGTGTTTAGCACCCTGATTTCTCTTTAGGTGCCTAAATTTCAAGTGAAACTGCGAGCTCGGCAAAGCAAATAGTTCACGTATTACTGATGTTTACAGTGATGAGCCACTCCGAGTTTCATGAGAGACTTCACGTCCAGGGCCAGTGGGGAAATCTTACCCCCCCCTTACGCTCTGTTGGAGCTTGTTTCACAGACTGCAAGGCCCAGGCTTAATTTTCTACGTAAGCGATACTCCTGAGGGCTTACAAAGTCTGAGGCAGAACTCACTGCTTTTGCTGCTAATAGATACTAAAACGTGAGCGAGCTATAACCGCCATATCAACAACAATATTTAATCAATTAAACAACGCTGGGGAACAATCCTGGGCCCTGGGAGCAGATCTGTGCCCTTAGAAAAACGCCTGGTTTGCCCCAGGCCAGCCAGCAGTCTCCCAGATCGAGCCTGAACAACTGCAGGAGTTAGCACAGAGCGCAGACCTTTCCCGAAGAGCCGTTCGCATGTGCCTGCTCTGCATTGGAGGCGCAGGGGGGTTTATGGTATGGACAAAACCTATAGGATGGGTCCCACAGACCTCAAAAGCTCTGTCATGCTTTTGGACACAAATAAAGGGCGTACATAGCAGAAATGGGTCATTGTAGAGGTCAGATGTGCTGCTCCAGAACTTAAAGAACTTATAAAGAAGAGGGAAAGTGTCTGCATTTGCAAATGTGTGTGAGTCTGTGTGGGTGTGAGTGTAAACATGCACATTCAGGGGGAAAAACCTTCCAAGAAAATCACAGAATATCCACCACCAGATTATAAGGAAAAGAGATGCCAAGATCTTTGAATTAATTATTCTCAGTGAATCATTCTTACAGTTAAAAGCCATACCAGCATTTCCAGAAAAACTTTCAGTTTGGTATATGTAAACAAATGTAAAGAAAACAAACAAACAGCCTTGAAAATTTGAAGATAAAAGGCTTGAGATAATAAGATTAAAGATGTTAATTGGAGACTTCGCTTCTACAGACTTTGACATGCGTAGCTGAGTTTCTACAAAACACTGCAGCCCAGACCTGCTGGCCTCAGTCGGTGCAAGCCTACAGACCAGAAACCCTCTCGCCACAACACACCTCCCTGTGCAGGCTTTGGCCGAGCAACGCACAGAGCCACATGGTTAGGTGACAGGAGTTTTACGTTTGTGCGGGTATTTAATTGCTTCGGGTCTGGGTTCAAATACCTAATTACGGGCGAGTATCTGCATAAATGCTTTGAACGGGAGCAGTGATCCCCAAACCATGCATGCCCTGCCACCCAGCTTACTACTCTGTAGCTTACTTCATTCCTCGCCAAGGGTGCCAGCATCTTGCCTTTCTCACCCCTGCTTAATATCAAGACCTCAGTCTCCTCCATGTGCATATCATACTTGCCCCTCATGTCTAGTCCATGATTTTAAAGTCTTGAACTAATAAGCTTTCCAAAATAGATGAATAGTCTAAAGAACAGGTGGGAAGAAACAGGGCAGAAGTTTTATGATGTGTCTATTTTACTTTACACCCTGGATTTACAGCCGATGAACTCACGGGTAGTCATCTATTGTCCTTACTCTGGTTGAATGAAGTTTTACCTGAAAAGGGAACTGATGGATTAAAGCAGTTGACCTTAATTACCCCCCAGTTTTAAGTGTTATTCAGGTGGTGATAGAAAGTGCCTATCAGTTTTAAGCCTGTATTTTCTAGGAAACCACAGGGTGAGTGTGTCTACAAGAAAAGCACGCTCATAGGATAGGCAATGAACGCATCAGGGGTTGGCAGGCATGCTGGTGTGGTTCGTCCCACTAAAAGCAATCATGGTTTGCATGCACCATGCCACTGTAAGTGTATTGCTGCACTATTGCTATCGTAATACTGCATCTGCAGGAGTTTGTGTCAGCCAGAAACACACTAAATCTTTCCCATTAAGTTTTTCCCTAACAAGTGTTTATTCAGGCCCCCTCCAAATGTTGAAAAAGAGTAAAGATTCTTTGAAAAGAGTTCACACCTTCTGATATGGACAAAACAGAGGAGAGGAAAAGGAAAAGCATGTGCAATAACAGAGATGGGCTAATGCGTTGCAAAAAAAAAAACATTTCAGTCTGAGAAGCTGCTACTGTGATCGGTGGCTGCCAGCAGGGCAATGTGCCAAAACGCTTCCGAAATGCAACTCTGGTTGTAGACGAGCAAAAAGAAAAAGTCTCGCATGCCAGTGCAAACCTCTGCTATCCCAACACAAAACAAAGAGGGAAGGCAAACATGCCTTGCGAAGTTAAGCGGAAGACGAGCCCTCGTTCCCTGACATCCAAGTGTGAGACAGAAGGGGACAGAGGTACGCTCGTTCTCCAGTTTATAAATAGTGAAAAATCCTGCATATGTAGTTCTTCTGAAACTGTTCCTCCAAAAATGAAAATCTGACCTGGTTACTTAAGGCTTCTGCTGTGTCAGACGAACTCTGCTTCAGCTGAAGCAGGACATGACCGTGCAGCCTCCGGCTGGAATGCCAGGGGTTTAATTACCGCCTCTGCTGCCAACATCCCCACCAACCTCACACAAGTCATGACGTCAGCTGGCGAAATCTGTTTCGAGTCTGTAAAATTGAGCTGAGTACGTGCTGTCCCCCACCCCTTCTGCCTGCATGGATGCTACGCCTCCCTGGGCAGAGCAGTTCTCCTGCATGGTGTATACGCAGAGTGCTAAGCACGGAGGGAGAGGGACGGGCTGAAATAAAATCCCCGCTGGCGAATACTAATTGGTTGGGTCTTTTTCCCTCCCTCGGTTTCACGTTTTTCCCTTCCAGGCTTTCCACGCTGCCTTAGCCTTGAGGACCTCTTCTGTAACTGGAGCCCGCATCAGCCAGCAGCGATGCTATGTCTGAAGGGGAAAGGAATCACAAACCTTCCAAGGCAGAGCTTTTCTGGCATATTTTCTGCTTGCCATCTGTTTACAGCGAAACGTCCTCAGGGCAGGAGCCTTCTGTGCCACGGGTTATATTCTGTCGGTATCTATCAGATAATAAAGCTGTTTGTAATTGAGACAGGCAGAGCAGGGACTGGTGCTGTATATCTGCAGTGGGCACTGTCCCCAGGTGAGTGGGAGGTGAGACTGGCAGTCTGGAGACTTACTGAGAATCTCAGGAGTCAAGCATGGGATTTATCTAGCTGATACTGGACATTTACACTGTAGGCAGCAGTTCTGTGCTCCTTTATAACCCAGCAGATAGAAACAGATTATTCTAGATCATGGTTTATCCCATCCTAAAATCCTTTATACAGAGAGTCTCCAGTACCAAGTTGTTGGTGCTGGAGTTGGACCGCTGAAGGTGTTGAGATGAGTCTGACTCCAATTCACTTGACCCCTCGCAGTTGCCCTTGTCGATATGGTGATGGTGAGGGTATATTCCAATTGGGTGGCCTGTGTATGAAAAATAGTGCCGGGCTTATTTTGTTTATAGTTATATCCAATTACAGCACTGGCTTTCCCAACATATAAACAAAAAACATGTTCTTGCTAGCATAATTTATACTGATTCCCAGAACCATGCAAACATGTATTTTTATGCTAGAATAACCACACGTACCTCTGCTATGCAAAGACTTTAACATTTGAACGGCATAAAACTGTCATTAAAAATAACTCTTTCCCCAAGTAAAGCTCTTCCACAAAAAGCATTTCTAAAGGAGCTGTACCCTCAGCAAAGAGGACCAGGTACATATCCCTGTCAGAACACATGGAAGAAACAAGAACCAATATCTCGCTGACGCTTTTGTGCTGTAAAGCCTGCCAGGTTAGGAAGTGGATTTACACATAAAAAAGCTACCTGGCACAAATCAATGTGATAGAGCTGCTCTGATGGAATAAAAGCTTTGTACAGCACCGCTGTTATTATATATTGACCCAGAGTGTCCACAGGGTCTGTCCATTTAACTAGCGTACTACTTTCAAAATGGGTTTTGGTGCATCTCATCGTGCGGCATTTCTGCTTTTGGAAAGACCCGATGGATTGTCTGAATTGTTTTTCGTAAGGATGCTGAAATCATTGCAGTCACTGAAACAAGTGGCAGGAAACGTGGGCACCTCAGGGCCAGCCACCCTAGCAGGACGCTAACTTGCTATTCAGGTCACAAGTTCTGGGAAAATACGGCAACCTTGGCTTTGAAGGGCAAATGGAAAGATCAGCTCCTCTGCAGATGGTTTGGTCAGTAAATGACCTTGCCCTCCAGCACTGCTCGCTTAAAAAGCATAGTGCTTCTTTAGGAACAGGAGTGGCTAGTGACCTCGATATTTAACTAACAATTAAATATGATCATTGCAACACAAGGCAAAACCATCACTTTTTGGCACAGATGATTTTGGGAAGAGGGTTGTACAGGCAACCGTTCGGGACATTCAGGTTGCCCTTGGAAATCCCTCTTCAGCTGGGAAGACCATACCACCCTGGGAGTTGCCCGCCAGAGCTGAAACTGCAGGAGGAAGGCACAGAGAAAAGATGAGGAGATTAGGAAAAGGCAGTGATGTGGGGAAGCTGGAAGGAGCTGGGAGAGACTTGGAGGAGGGAACAGCTGGAGAATCTGCTTTATTTATTCAGTGGACAAACAAGGCGGCTCCTCCATCAATAACAATTACTCACCTTGGGCGCTCTGGCCCCAGATTGACAAAGGGTTTAGGTGTGGTGACAGCAACTCCCACACCTCCCTTCCAGGTGCCTGGCTCCAGCAGTGAAATGCCCAAACCCCAGCCACTCACCTACACCTCCAATATGAGGTCCTATAATTGCTGGGCAATTGCAATTAACACCTAAAATGGCCAATAAGGAAAGCTAAGGAAATGAGTCCCCTCCTTAAGGTGGATTTTGAATTCCACTGGTATGTGGGCACAAAAGAGGATCGTTCCTTGCTTTACCTCTCACATTGTCACACCAAGGTTCAGCGCATCAACCAAGGGGACCAGGACACTCACCAAAGGCAAGGCAGACATGGAAATTCCATCTTTAGCCTAACAGAGATCAAGCCAGCACCTCCTTTCAGAGCACCCGCATTGGGTGGAGGAGGGAAATATTTCTTGGCTGGTCTTGACATCAGACCACTAGGCAGCAAGGAATGTTAGGTTCATGAAACAGAAAAGATGAAGGACCACGACCACCTAGCCCAGTAATAAGGATATTCTCCTGGTAAGGTGTGAAGAAGAGGGATCTTCAGGTATCCCTTCTCCATCACCATTTGTGTATGCTCTCCAGATAACTCTTTTTGAACAACAGCCCGTAAAGCCTTGCTAGTCTGAGGAACATACCGGTAAGCAGCGAAAAGGCTCAGTATTAAGAGAAGAATATTACTGAAGCACCTGGAGATGTGAAACATTCAAGAGCCAAGCAGTAGAACAGGAGCCATTGCTAATGTGTGAGGGCTTTCCCCTCCGGATAAATCATCTCGCCAAGAGTAACCAGACACATGAGGATCCCACACGCTTCAGCGCCCAGTGGAAGTGTCACTCACAGCACGCCGAGGGAGAAAAAAATCTGTTTAGCAAACTTAACTTTCATTTGCAAACTCTGTGTTGAGGTCCTGTAATTTATAGTCTTCAGTGCTTTTGAAAGCACAGTATCTTCAGTGCTTGGAGAGAAAGCACGTGAGAGGTGCGAGACCCAGTTTCTACACCACTGGCCCAGAGTTTTTGCTTGGAAAATGGGCTTTGGTTTTCCTATCTGGAAAACTGAAGTCCTCCCAGGTCTTTGAGGTCTGCCCATAAACAATGCCTCTGGAACCTGTAAGAACAGAAGTATGAAGAGATGCTCTAATAACAGAGATGCTAACCAGTATTATCATAGGTTGCATGATACAATGCACTATAATATTTAAAGTATAACGAACAAAAGTCTGTTCAGTTGAGATATTACGTCTGAGATTAGTAATCTGAGCAACAAATGTATTCAGGTCTGCTGGCAGACACCACAGAAGAGACACACAAGGCAAAGAACCTGCAGGCTTTCTAGTAACATTAATCTGCATTTATATAGCACATTTCACTTGATGATCTAGAAGAGCTTATTATTAAAACTCTCACAACCCTCCTGTGAGCTAAGAACACAACATTGTGTCTTTTTAGTTGATGGCTAACATGGACTTCATCAAGAAAAAAGAGTTGAAGGTCAAAGAGCGTGAATGTCAAAGCTAGACAACTTACCCCTACTGCCCACCTTCTGTAACTCTCGTCTGAAGAAGCAGAAAGCAGGCAGGGACGCACCGTAATCAGAAGGTTACACTGCAAGCCATTTCAAAGTGGTTATAATGAATAGTAACTACCAGTTTTGCAGCGCAGCTTGTGACAAAGGTACAGGCTCTGTTCCCTGAGCCAAGAGCTGACACACCGAGGACAGCATGTCCAACAGCACCCTGAACACATACAGGTGCGAGCGGCAAGCCCAGACAGACGTCTTCACACATGCACAACCAGAGCGTGGATGCTCTCCTACAGACAGAGCCAGGATCTTGGGTCCTGGCTCCCATTGATTTTGCTGCTTCCTACGAGTAGAGTGGGACAATCCCCCAAATTGTGTCTACCGTTCAGAGGCAAACCCCCTTTATGAAAAACTAAGATATTCAATTAACTCATGGCTACATCATGCCATGAAACTCTATACACTCATGGGGCGGCTGTCTTCTAGTGCTCAGAGGGAAAGATGTGCTCTCTTCTCATGTTGCTTCATGAGAAGCACTCCTGAAATACCAGGGGTGTTCTTTAGAGCAATTGTTTTCAACTTTTGGCCAGCAGACCTGTGGCATCCATGGCCTACCTTTAATGGGTCCATTAAAGCTAAGAAAACCAGCCTCTTATCAGTAGGTTTCAATTTACCATCAGGGAGGCTGAACAGCCCCCCAAAGTATTTTCAGAGTTCACAAATCAAGAAAGCTTGAAAATCACTACTTCAGAATTTCACACCAAAATTCCCATTCAGCCTCCCCCTCTCTGGGTAATGAGATAGGACAGGACCATGGCCCAAGGCGGCACGGCTGCAGGCTTAAAAAAGTCTTCTCACTCAAGGTATTCATCAAATGAATAACCTGAATGAGTCTCACTTCGTAGTGAGTCTCTCAGGGCTCAGAGAAGATGCAGCTGCAGAGTTGGAAGTCCAATTTTGTGTCTTCCCTTGGGAAGCATTTTCCCGTAAGATTAAACAGTAGTGGCTACTGAATCAACATCGTACATCCTCGCTGTACCACCCTTTATCCACTTTCAGAACTCTGTTACAGAGAAAAAAAGTTCAAAACCACAGATCTACAATATTAAAATATTGACTGATTGCATAGTTCCATAGGATAAGGTGCCCCCTATATTGCAATGCTGTCGTGGTTTAGCCCCAGTCGGCAACCAAGCACCACAGAGCCGCTCGCTCACCCTCCCCCCCCAGTGGCATGGGGGAGAGAATCGGAAGGGCAAGAGTAAGAAAACTCGTGGGTTGAGATAAGAACAGGTTAATAATTGAAATAAAATAATAATAATAATAATAGCAATAAAAATTACAATGAAAAGGAGAACAAGAGAGAGAAACAAAACCTAGGGAAAAGAAAACAAGTGATGCAACCGCTCACCACCCGCCGACCGATGCCCAGCCAGTTCCCGAGCAGCGATCGCTGCCCCCCGGCCAACTCCCCCCAGTTTATATACTGGGCATGACGTCATATGGTATGGAATAGCCCTTTGGGCAGTTTGGATCAACTATCTTGGGCTGTGCCCCCTCCCAGCTTCTTGTGCACCTGGCAGAGCATGGGAAGCTGAAAAAGTCCTTGACTGGTGTAAGCACTACTTAGCAACAACTAAAACATCACTGTGTTATCAGCGTTCTTCTCATACTACATCCAAAACACAGCACTATGCCAGCTACTAGGAAGAAAATTAACTCTAACCCAGCAAACCCAGGACAAATGCCAAGACAGACATGTCTGTGTATGCATGCAAGGACGTGGTCTTTGTGACTCCACTGGCTCACAGCGATCACACCTGACAGAAAGGCTCGAAAATTCTCCAGTACCCAACAGTTTGGGGAAAACAGACAACAAAGCTGAGGAGCCAGACTCCACCAGACTCCCTTGGTGAGGGAGAGGCCACAGTGGCACCCTGTGATTGCAGCATCAAAGACCAACATCAGACAACCCCGGACTATCCTTTAGACACAAAGCAGGAGGAAACCAGGCTTCACTAGCTCCACAGCTTGTGGCATGATTTACTACTCTCCCTGCAGTGTCGCTGTGCCTTCATTGCACTTGGGACCTGGGCTGTCCTGATTAGGTGAGGATGGGTTTGTTCGCCTCTGCTCCCTCATCCCCACCTGCAGTACAGGCTCAGGAGGCTCTTGCCCCGCTTTGACACTGACCTGCTAAGCCACTTTCCCTCTCAGCACCTCTGTTTCCTCATCTTTGAAATGAGGATTATGACCTCTGCAAGACACTTCAATGTCCACAGATGAAGTGTGCTGTGGCACATACACGCGTTGTCTCTATTTTAAACGCTAGGTAATATATCGATCGTCATGGTTTTTCTTCTGTTTATTCACCTTTATTATTAAAAATGGAAATCAATGAACCACCCTGAAAAAAAAAAAAAGAAAACACTTTGGATCAGCCTTCTCTTTTGAAGATAATTATGGGAGAGAAAGCAATTTTGAAACAATGGATGGCAAAGTGCAATGCTTAGAAACTTTAGGGCAGAACGTATTCGTCCACCCCTGAGTTCACTGTTGCAATAATCCTGTTCTTTTCCATTTTCTAATTCGTGTACAAAACGTGCTTCCAAAATAAATGATTTAGCTCTGAACTGCTGCAATGCACAGCAGGATGCCTAATGGAGGAGACCTCCTGCGATCCAGGCGTGAAGATGATGAGTTCAGACTGCAACAAGTCCTGAGTGAGAATACAGCGCCTGAAGCCAATGTGCACAGGCAGTGAAGCCCCGGCTTCATCACCCACCCAGAGCAGTTTCCATCTGACCATTTCTTCTCAGGAATGGCCTCGTTCCCTGCCTGGGCAGATGTGCTGGCTGAACCAGGGTGTTCTGAAGGCACTGTTGGAGGATGAAGGACAGTTGTCAGTCTTATGCTGTATCTGCAGATGTTTGGGACTCAGACAGATGCTGACTCTGCTCCTAATGCACCAAAACCAGCACACGGCTTTGGCCCAACCAGTGTCCAGCAAAGGCACAGAGTCACTGCATTGCCTACATACAACTGAGTGCAGAATTTGCTCTGCATATAACTGTAAATGCTGGGGCTGGCAATTAAAATGTAAAGATGTGATTCCCATGTTCCAGGTTTCATTTGCAGAAAGCATTGTAAAAACAGAAATGTTAAGGCACGTCTTTTAACTTACAGATGAAGAATATTTTCTGTGGAGCTTGTCAAAATAGTGAACAGCCCCCACCCTGTCCTGCAGACCATGCAAAGCGACAGGAAGGCTCTTCTGGACTGAGCAGTGTAATGGTCTGTTTGGATCTCTCAAATTCACAGGACAATGTACTCTATAAATTCAATTTTGTGAGATCATTACAAAAATAAACAAACAAAAAAGGCAAACAAGGGCTCAAATCCCCTTTCCACAGACCAGTCTAACATGTGAATTCACTCATTCACCACTTAATTCATGAGGTTCCGAATGCAGAAGATCTCTAATTCAAAAACAGCAATCTGTAACTTGTGCAATTATGTGCAAATAGTTACCTGCCGACGGTGAGAGTGCTCGTCCTTCCTCCTCTGTCACGGTTTGGGTGTCCCCTGGATCACACCAGCATGCAGGAAAGCCTCAGCAGCCCGGCTGCTCTTGGAGCCACTTCTAAAGCTTTTTGGGTGAGCTGAGGCATTTCCACCGCCCGGCGTGGAAGTTAATCTCTACCATTGCCAGGAGTTAGGGGCGTCTGAAGAAACTGCCCAGCAATCAGTGTGCAACAAGGGTGGCTGCAGGGGACAGCAAGCTGCAGGTGACGGTGGCTGCATAAGGACCTTTAGGCCTTCCCGGCCACCGTGCCCTGCCTACATCTTGCCCTCGCTCTCACCTCATGGCGTTGCTCCGCAGAGATACCCAAACCTCACCAGGACACGGGCAACCTGCTATAGGTCAGCCTGCTTGAGCAGATGTTGGACCAGATGACCTCCTCCACAGGTCCCTTCCAGCCTCCACCCTCCTGTGGGAGCCTGTGCTTTGCCATCCACTCCTAAAGCACCTCAACTCAGCCCTCATGCCCGCTCGAAAGGATGCTGGGACAAGGGATGAGCCCAAACTCCTCCCTGAGGATTCACCACAAGACAACAGCTCCCCACTCCACAATATCCCATGGCAGACACAGGCAGAAGAGAGAAAAGATCATTTTACTGTGGACGGCAACTGCGAGGGCCCAGGAGTCACAGCGGTTCAGCCGCTGAAAACGAAGCAGCACCTGCAATGACAGAGTCAGAAAGCTCTCTGAAATCCATGAAGGCAGGGAGAGGCAGGATTTTGTTGCCCTCTCTTTGGGGAACACCACTTATGAGGCCTTGTTCATAGCCCAGAAGAGAGCGCGGTTGCTGGCATTGGCTGCGGGAGGGCTCTGGCACTTTATCCCCGTGGGGAATGCCCTTCGAGACCCGCGGGCGTGCAGAGATGCACAGTGCCCCTGTGCCACGCAGCAGGGCTCCGCTGGGAGCCCCTGGGGAGCTGCCACGGAGTTCTTGCCGAAGCCTGCGCAGCACTGTCCCTCGCCATGCCTTGCCAGCAACTTGCACTGACTTAGAGTGGTGTTCAGAGTTGAGAAAGGTGGGCAGCAGAGCCTGGTACACACCTGGGCTTCCTGACCTTCTGCACCTTCCCGCATCTTTTCCTCGCTCCATCCCCCACAACTTTTTCTCTCTTGCTCCTCTTCTTGTCCGCGCAGCTTTCACTTTCCTCTCCCCAGGCCTGTTTTCTCTTTCTCTTTCTTCGCACTTCCTTGTCCTGGGGAGAGCCTGCAAACCTTCCCATCCCACGGTGGCATTAGTTAGGGAAAGCCACAATCCACTGGAATCAGCTCTGATTTGAACCAAAGCGAGCTCCTTTTACCCTCTGTCCTCGGGAAGGCTCGCCACTTCTTCTGGGCACCCCAGGGAGTCTGCCGCGCTCTTGGGGCTGCTCGCAGGCAAAGCTGGAGGTGCCTACAACAGAAACGTTGCAGTTGGCAGGGGTCAGGAGACGACCTGCAGCGGTAAGCTCCTGTTTGCCAAATTGCTCCCTTAGCTCTCCGGAGGAGATCCCTTTGGCTGCTTTGCATCAGCCACATTTCGCACAGTCCCCCCGCCCCTCCAGATAGACTTCAGGAAGCTCTGGCCAAGCAGGACCTGAGCAAAAGCCCTTGGCCCTTGACAGCTCCTCCCCTCTGCCTTTTTGTGGGCGTTTTCTTTGATTAAGCACACGCCTCGTGCATTTGAGAAACAAACTTGCCGGTTGTCCTTGCTACGGATCATCCGGGCAGGTGGAGGACTAAGGCAAATACACAGCAGCTCGACTGCCAGGCAGAGGCACAGCAGCCCCTCGGCCTCAGCAGAGCCACCCCTCCTCCACCAGACATGCTATCGCAGCGTTTCGGGACCTGACATACCTCTCCCCTTCCAGACTCCACCGCCGTATCTCCCCCAGCTTCTTCGAGGGCACCGAGCAGAGAGGGGGGTGCGTGTGGCAAGGCTTCCGCCTGATGCTCGGTGCCTGCTGGGACTGCAGGGACACTTTGCTCTTCCAAACGCAGATCGAGAAAGAAAAGGCACGTGCAGCAAAGTGACTTCTTGGAAGTGAAAATCAGCTCAAGCAAAACCCACCCGAAGCCCTACACCACTCACGCTCAGCCCTCTGATGCCCTGCCTGCAGGCTTCAGCTCATCTGGCAGAGCAAAGCCTTCCTGCCCCGAGAGGCGGTGGCCAAACAGAGGCCACGGGACGAGCGAGGCCGAGAGGACAACGCTCGATGCCCAGCCCTGCCAGAAACGACGCCGAGGTTTCTGGCGTCCCAAGCCCCAGCCTGTGACAAGCCTCAGTCCCTCCTCTTACCTCTGGAGCTCTCCGTGGGGGCTGGTGACTCCTCGGCTGGTGGATGGGAAAGGTCGCTTCTCTCCTCCCCAAAGAGTTCCCTGCAGTTCTCCACCAGAAACTCCACCAGCACCTTCACCTGCACACATCAAAGCCTTGGTCTCAAGCCAGCTGCCTCAAAAGGCACCGAGCAGCCTGTCCCACTCTTGTGGGACCCTCGTGCCTCTGCGCAGAAGGCTGTGGCTGTGGGGCTGCTCTGCCGGGCAGCCACCCCACCAGCATTTGCTCAAGGGAGGAGGCATGCAGAGAGCTCCGAGCGGCCAAGCTCTGATGGGCCGGGAAGGCTGCAGCCGCCTGCTCCATACAGCGGACCTTCTCGGTCACCTCCAGCATGGCCTCCAGCGGGAGCAGGTCCTCGTCGGCTGGGCTCAGCAGGTTAGGCCCAACGCAGACGGCCAGGTTGCTGCAGCTCATCCTGCTGGTGCCTGCGTTGTGGCCGATGTGCTGGAGGAGGGACAGCAGCCGCGTCAGGAGGAGGAGATTGGCCGCAGGCAACTTCTTGGCCACCCTGAGGAAACAGGAACACGAGGCTGATAAAGCAGATGTTGCCCAGCGCTGTCCCCCAGGCTTGCCCAAGGCAGGCGGGAGCCAGTGGCTCTGCTGCGCAGCATTCCGCGTGCTCTCAGCCAGCAGCCAGGGCTCCTGCTCCACAGGAGCTTTCAGCTCCACCATCTTCTCCTCCTTGCTGGTCTTCTGCATCGCTGCCATCCAGTCCTCGTAGAGGTCGTTCACGAGGAGCTTGGAGGGGATGCTTCGCAGGAAGTCCTGCAAGGCCAAGGGCTCCAGCTGAGCCTTTGAACACTCCAGGCCCGGCAGGAGCTCCTCCAGCTGCAGGTCAGATGTGCTCACCTTCAAGAGCCTTCTTGGGGAACTGGGCATCGCAGATTTTTTCACTGCACTGTACTATGCTCAGTCCTGCGTTACAGTGCTCAACAGCTATGATCTTCACTTCTCTGTGAGCAGTTTAGTGGGGAAACAGTGGCCGGAGTTTCCAATAAGCAGCTCTGTGGTGTTGCCACCTGCTTAGCAAGGAGGTCCCTAAGGCACTGTGCCTTGGTCAGGGGGGTGTGTGGCTTTCCCTGCATTCCCCATGCCCATGTCTGGGGCGTTTGCAGTCAGTCCCACCCTACATCTGCAGGTCTCCCTGGGCCACTGTGATGAGGATTAGAAGCGCATCTTTTCTCTTTCCAAAATGGGAAGGCCACCTCTTGTTAGGGGACAGGGAGAAAGAGGATAAATGACAGTCACTAATAGTTTAACATGTACATAGAAAGAAGAGCTTTTGACATGCTGATACTTATGGGTAAAAGTCCTTTGGCAGTCTTCTTCCACATCCTCTGGTAGATGTGATGCAGGCAGGATGCATCATGGTCATGAATCTCCATCTTTAAAACCATGAGGTTAGACTGAAAATCACAAGAATTTTAAATATATGTATGCAGCGGTCCCTTCTATTTGCCGCTAGATTTCAGTTGTTAGGAAAGCAGCCAAATTCTCAAATTGCTAGAAACTGCCTCTTTAAAAAAAAAATGCTCGAATAAAATAAAATAAAAGCCAGGATTTTTTGAAGTGACAAAGACCTCAAAACTGAAACTGCAAGACAAAAGAACCAACATTATGAGATTCACAATAAAATTGTTGAGATACAATAATACCAAAGAAGTCCCATACAAGACACAGCAGAAAAAACCGTCCTCGGATGCATTTGGACATCAATTCTCTGTAGAAAGGACTGGAAGAGCTGAAAGACCCTGAACACGAACAGCCTTCAACCAGCAATTAATGCCTTATCTGACATGCCTTTATGTACATGCCCTTGGTTCCTGGTGCAGACTCCAGTAAACAATCTGCAAGACAAATATTTCTGATACGCACGTGCTCTGCGCCAGACGTGCAGCAGTTCTGTGTGCAACCAAAAGACTCACTCACCAGGACCATCTCCTTAAACATCAGTTTGCACAATCTCTGTTACTGACAGCCCCAGAAAACTAACTTCTCCCCTGGATTCATGCACAGCCAGAGCTTGAACCTCTAAGGGCAAGCAAGACTCAGACCAGAATAATTCGGGGGCAACAAGAAGCAAGGAAGCCACATGAAATAAACATCAAGAGGGGGTTGCTGCTCCTGGCCCTGGATTCCCTCCTCCGACCACGAAGATGTGACAGCACTAGCCTGTGAAAGCGCACAGGCATGCTAAACACCCTCCCCGCACTGTCTGTACCGATAACTGTCATTTGTCTTTCCCATGGGCGAGCGTGGGAGGACAAGCTTACGAACTTTTCCACAGGTACCTGGCACCCCACACTTGAGACTCGGTATGCAGTGCCAGGGGAATCTGTCCTCGGGACGCTTTGAAGCCACATGGCAAGAGGGCAAATACAACATCTCCCACTCTGTTCTCCAGCCCCTTGCGACACATCGTCAGCGGTATCCTCTCCCAAGCCCTGCCTTGCACATGCACCCAGGGCAAATTTATGCAAGGCTGGGTTTGGTCTCCCAGACCTCTGCCTGAGGATTTGCAGTGGCAAAGCTACAAAGGTAAAAAAACTCCACCCAACCCAAATAATTGTTTATCAGCACTGCAGTTTTACTGCAGTAATTCTGAAAAGGAGGAATTCCTCTGAACTATTATACACTTGGCTCCAGCCACTGAACCAAACTTATTCCCAGACTTTCTCCTTTATCATATTACTCAGCTTTTTCCAAGCCTTACAAAAACCAGAACTTCTGTGCCTTGCCACCCAGAAACCAAAGGAAGCTTCCACGAAACCAGCAAACACCTCCCATCTTCTCACCAACTTCATTAAAAAAGCAAAACAAACCAGAGAGGTTGTACAAGTCAGCCTATAAACCCAGGCATGAGGAGAGCAATGTCAGTGGTAATGGGGCAAGAAAGGCAGGGTAATTATACCACACCAAAATTGCGATCGCGCTGCATTCCTTTCCGGTGAAGGCCGGCTAAGAATTAGATACACCTTTTTAAATCATCAAAGGGAGTGGCTGCAAGATACAAGGTGCTGGGATTAAGATGAAGTTCAGGGTTTGCCAGTTCTCAGCAATGGCTTTGGTGGCTGGGCTGGGCATGTCATTAAGTGTTCCCAAATGGTGTTCACACCATGCCACTTCTTTTTAATCTTTATACAATTCTCAGTATTTTAAGAGTCCCAGGCTCCCACTGAGCAAAGGGCTGTACAAACCCAGAAACGGAGGACAGTACCTACCCACAAATTTTTTTGTACTTGGTCAACCAGTCAAGTTCAGTAACTTGTACCTCAGCATTATTTTAGTGGAGCACAAATATTTATCGTGTTGCTGCAGCTACTACCACAAGGTCTGCAAGCTCAGGCCCTCAAGCATGAAACCTCAAGAGCTTCCCTGTCGAGAAGGCTGACACAAATACTGAACAGGGCCCATTTTGTGCAGATGATGTAACAAGGACTGCATGGGTGAGGGAAGAGATTTGGCTCAGACCTCTCCCTTCTTCAGAAGAACAAGTGCAGGAGCCTAGATGGCAGCACTCACCCTGCAGCCCTTTGCAGAGGGGAACCCACAGAAGAGCTGGATCTCGAGGAAGCTCCTCCATGGGTGGGGAGGCACGGTGCTGCCCAGAAACGCAACCCTGCTCCACAGACCACTGGGTCTGGTAGGTAGTCCTCTTCTGCTGGAGAACGCCTCCCTAGGAGAAACCACAGGAGCAGCCATCATGCCAGCAGGACAGCGGCACACAGAAGCAAAGCTCCTGCTCTGGCTGCCTCACCTTGTTTGTGATGCCAACAGGATTTTCAGTGTCCTCCTGGGCTGTTACGGGGCAAGAGGAGAACATGGCACAGAAACAGAAAGGCACAGATCAGCAATTAAAAACACATGTATGTCCTTCCCCATCATAACTTTGTACTTGCAGGTTGTTCCAGTCAATCTTTCCATGGCCAACAAAACAAACGTTGCATTTGTACTAGTTTTCAGAAAACACCAAAAAAGGCAAACAGAAGGCAAAGCAGCTAGCCAAATGGCCAAGTCTTGCTATTTAATTATTTTGAAATGCAAAAGTTCAATTAAAACCAGCTACAAAACAAAGACATAATGATGACCTCTCTCCTCACAAGAATTCATGCTTTAGCACAAAGGACTGGCTGGCCTGATTTTATATCCAACAAATTTAATCTTATCCAATAAAGTGGCTCCCTGTACAACAGAGGAAAAGACGATGTGTTCTGAAAAGAGCTCTTTGGGCATCATGTAACACTGCACCACTAAATAAAAATAAAAAGCTTAGGGCGATTTCTGTTCTTTCTCAGGCCAACTGAAAAAAAAGCATAATGCAGCTGGCATCAGCACTGGTGAGGACACAGGTGAGCGGCACACAGGAGCTGACAAAACCATCAAACTAACTCCAGTTCCTCTTTGTGGTGAACTTATGAACGCAGTCAACTCACCACTCGAAAGCCAACTGTTTCTAATGTGCGATGGTTTCATGTTACTGCACTGTTTACCAATTCAGTCTCCTGGCAGTATTTGGGGAAGGTGCTTTTCCACACAGTGACAGCTGACACCCGATGTTCTGGCATGAAGAAAACGGTCCAGTGGTTTTCCCATACTGAGACCTGGGCCACGGGGATGCCCGCTGCCTTCGTGTCCAGCTGTGCTGGTACAACTGAAGAAGCCATGACTTCAGTAAGTGACTTACAGCAGAGCTGTATGCACAAACATAAGCTTCTATGAGCCATCTCCAGCTGGGCATCCAGAGATGAAAACATCCCCAAATTAGTGGGCACTACTGAAAAAATAACCAAGCGTCTAAACACTTGCACAATCTTTACTTACTCTCAGTAGCTCTTGATTTCTCAAATGGCATCACCTACTGATTGCAAGCATTTCCCAATGGACAAGCACCGTCATATTGAAACCCTAAATATTGCAGTGACTTAGCTGCTTCCACTCCACTTTACACAACATGAGTAATTAATCCTCAGAGCGCCTCAAAGGAGGAAGGACAGTGGCATTCACCAACCCAGCCCAATGCACAGGTAAGAGGCATGAAAAGCCAAGCAACCCACGCGAGGTCCTGCAGAAAGCTGGCCAAGCCCAGTCGCTGTGTCACTTTGTCAAAGGGATGTTCATGCCACCAAATCCCAGTAGTGAGGAAGCCAGAAGAAAGCCTTCCTCAATCCTGCCCCCCGCCCGGACCCTAAACTCATCAACATGATCATTACAGCATCTTTGCTGGGACAAGTCACTCCTGCGGTGGTAAAGGCAATGGATTGCTGGCATTGCACTGCAGCCGTGAGCAGGGCTGGTGGCCTCGGTCAGAGCTTTGCCGTGCTCTCAGCAGAGCTGGACACCCATGTTGCATAACTACGGACACTGCATGTAAATAGCTCCCGCTCTGTAACGAGCCATTGACAGCCGACCCACTTATGCAATTACCGTGTCTCATTAGGAGGTTGGCCGGGAGGATTTCAAAGGAGCTGCTGCCTGACTCGGCCAAGAGACTGCAATTCGCCCAGCAGCACGCTCCGCAGCCGCTCGCTGTGACAGGCCGTGCCACCCTCCAGCAGATGTGTCCCACCAAAGCAGCCACTCGGGACTCGACCCCCGACGGTCCATGCCGTGGGGCAGGGCACGCCGGCACGGAGGGGAGCGGGGTGACATTTTGGAGGGACCGAGCTGTGTCTCCACCTCTGGAGAAGGGGAGTTACCCAAGATGCTTGGCTCGGCCTCTCCGCCGGGGTGCCCAAGCTCATGAATAAAGGTGCTCCCTGAAATAAGGGGTGCGGGGCTCTTGTGGCCCCTCTGCGGCCCCTCTCCAAGCACTCGTCACCTGCAGGCCCCAGGTGAGGGGTCCCCGGGCCCCCGCCAGCCCGGAGGTCGGCCGGGCCCTGCCAGGGCCTACCCCGCGCCCACCACCGCCACCTCCTCCCCTGCTCCAGCCGCCCCTCCTCAGCGGGGCAGCGGCCTCAGCGCGGCCAGGCCCAGCGGGCCGGGGTCTGCCCGCCCAGGGCCGGGCTCCGCCGCGGGGCAGGCTGCCGAGCGGAGGAAGTGGCAGCAGCCCCCGCCCTGCCCGGCTCCCCCCCCGGACCAG